>SKCR01034228.1:0-37214 GCA_019454045.1 Zanthoxylum bungeanum | reverse complement strand
GGCCCCACACCATCATCAGTTTGACGGCGAGCCCCATGTCAGTTGGGGGGCGAGGCCCATATCAGTTCGAGGGCGAGGCCCGTGTCAGCTTGGGGGTGAGGCCCATATCAGCTTGAGGGCGAGGCCCACATCGTCAGCAGTTTTGGGATGCGTCCCAGGGTCGAGGTGCCGCTGTTGTTAGTTGCAGTTCCGGGATGCGTCCCAGGGTCGAGGGCCCACTGCATCATCAGTTGTAGTTCCGGGATGCATCCCAGGGTCGAGGGCCCACTACATCATCTGTTCGAGGGCGAGGCCCTCATTTCCAGCGGTATCGGGATGCGTCCCAGGGTCGAGGTGCCCCCGTTGTCGGTTGCAGTTATTGGGATACGTTCCAGGATCGAGGTCCACTGTAATACCATCTCAGCTCGAGGTAGCAGACGAGCCAGGTAAGTGAAAATGCATTGCATAACTTTGATAGGATTGTTCAAAGTCACACACTGTACAAGTCCCATCAAAGTGGGGGGCGACTGTAGGCATTGCATTTTTACATGTGAAACCCGATGATGAGTCTCAGTTGGAGGCACTACCTTTTAAGTCGCGAAAGCCGCGGAAATGGACGTTGGAAGGGAGGAGTCAAGAATTGACTCATATTCGGATTAAGTTCGCTGGTTTAGCTTCGGGTTACTTGTTGGTTGTCCTTTTTAAAAATTATTCCCGGCCCACACACATCTAGCCCACACGAATTTAGCCCACACACCTATCTAACCCACACAAATTTAGCCCAAACACCTAACCAAGCCCACACATAGCATCAAAACACCTAGCCAAGCCCACCCACCTAACCAAGGCCCACACGTCCAAAGCCCCCTAATACACACCCAAATTAAATAATTATTAATTAAATTAAAACATTAACTAAATAAAATATTAATTAAATAAAATAAATAAAATATTTACCAAACATAAAATAAGTATATGCCTAATTTAAACAAATCAAATATAATTATTCCTAACTAAATAAAATTATACACCAATCTAAAATATTGACTTCCTAATCTAACAAATTAAATGCCTAATCAACACCAATTAAAGATATCACCTTCCTAATTTAAAATAATTTGTCCACCCTCAATCTTGTGTATACCTTTCTTGGAAATCCTAATTGAATACCAAAATCATTTCCTTGTGAGACAATGAGAAAACCATAGCCCTCTTCTATATAAACATGACCTAACCTAGCCACCCCTCCTCTCCACTCTCTCTAGCCCACGCCCAAGATCTCTCCATTCCTCATCTCACACGCAAAACACAAGCAAGAAACCCTAGAGACATCAAACCCCATGGCCAAACAAGAAGCACAAACAAAACTCCTCTCTTCATCTCTCATTCTTTGGCCGAGAATACCACCTATCCATCCCCTCCATTGCCGAATTTTAACAGCCATTACAACTACCAATATAGCCCCTAACCACCACTGAAAACCACCTCCATGAACTCCCCACACATCACCAAAATAACACCCAAAATAGCAGCAACATTCACGCCTCAAGTAACCAGAACAGCGCCCCCTGTGCATGCATGCAGTGTGCAAAAAACAGCAGCCCCTTTGCCAAGTTTTAGCCCTTCAAACAGCCCCTAAAATACCCCAAACCAGTGAGTAAAATACTGCACATCCAACCCTTAAAAAAACACAAAAAAACTGCACAAACAGTCCCCTAAAACGCAAGAAACAGTCCCCTAAAATGCAATAATAAGACCTGAAACAGTAAGCAGAAAACGCATTCAAAACAGCAGCAAAACGAAGCCTAAACAGCGAGTTGAGACGCTAAACCAGTGAACCGGAAAAGTGACGAGCTTTACTCTTCCGATCTCCGTGAAATGCAAGTCCGAAAGTCGGCAAAAAAGGTTAGATCTGAGGGTATTTTCCACATTCGTTTTCTGTTTTATTTTTATTATTTATTAAATTGTATTTGCATGATTATTATTGCATGATGCATGTTGTGGCCCATGAATAAAATGGAAAATGTGTCACCTCTCGTGGTATATAGGATGGAACCCGGACGTAAATTTCATAGCCGATTCCGAATGGACGGTAGTATGATCTATACTTGGGATACAACTCCACGTACCACTTGAGTAAATGGCGTATATTTTGTTTTATATTGTCTTGATTCATTTATTATTTTGCCATTTAAATTTATGCATGTTATTTATTTACGTAATGATGAGAAAAGCACATGGGCTTAGTAAGTGCGATGAAAGGTCCTCTAATTGAAGAGGTTAAAATCCTTTACCACACGTGCTTCGCCGCACCGGACGATGTATATTCGATTGGATGTGAGATATGTTCAATCGGGTATACAAAATCCGATATCTTTGTATTTACTTTTGTTTTATATATATGCATTGCATTAATTACGCATGGGCTTAGTAAGTGCGATGAAAGGTCCTCTAATTTAAGAGGTTAAAATCTTTTACCACGATACTTCACCGCGCCGGATATCTTTGTATTCACTTTTGTTTTATATATATGTATTGTGTTAATTGCGCATGGGCTTAGTAAGTGCGATGAAAGGTCCTCTAATTGAAGAGGTTAAAATCCTTTACCACGATGCTTCGCCGCGCCGGATATCTTTGTATTCACTTTTGCTTTATATATATGTATTGTGTTAATTGAGCATGGGCTTAGAAACTGTGATGAAAGGTCCTCTAATTGAAGAGGTTAAAATCCTTTAGCATGATGCTTCGCCGCGCCGGATATCTTTGTATTTACTTTTGTTACATGTATATGCATTGCATTATGTGCGCATGGGCTTAATAAGTGGTATTAAAGGTCCTCTATGTCGAGGGGTTAAAAACCTTTACCACGATGTTTTGCCGCGCTTCTTGCCGTGTCATTTATCTTTTAGCACATCATTACTTATTCACGCATGTATTATGAAATCCCATATAGTCATCCTTATCTTTGTACGCATCGTAATGAAAAGCACATTTATTCCATTGGTCGCATCATTTACTTTAATCTTAGCTTAACGTATTATAATTTATGCATCCATGTTATGATGACATGTGAACATTATTTCTTGTGGTATATCAGATGGAAACCCAGACGTAAATTCCGTAGCCGATTTTGAATGGACGGTAGTGCGATCTGTACTTGAGATACAATTCCACGTACCACTTGGAAATGTGCTCACATGTGTATTTGTGTCCATATTAGTTTTCTTCTTTTGCATCACGTCATAGCATGCTTACTCTAATGCCTAATTGCATCCTTTATTGTCTTTTTGCATTATGCACCTAGTTGATTTTTTTTTATTATGCATGAATATGTAATGGTCATTTGTTTATGTTTCCGCGTGTATAAGTATGAAACGTTCATGAAAATTACATGTTCATCATTATCTGATTCCCTTTTATGTGTGCTTATGTGATTATGGCATGCTTGCATTTTCATGAATACAATATGCCTATGAAGTTATATATTTACCGCTGTAACGACTTATTTTGAAAGCATGCAAACTTAGTTGTAGGATTTAATTTCATGAATATTTAGATGTAAACTTTATCTTTTTGCGCATATGAACTTAGAAGCATGATACCCTTGGAAATAAGTGTTACTTAGGCTTGGTTAAATTATTACACAAATCCTTTCATTACAAGTGACATAAGTAAGAGACCATTCCGAACCCAACGGTTTAAGGTCTTCCCTTGCGAGGGGTGAGTGCGGCCTTAAATCTCATTTTCCCGGTTCACACCGGGTGGTGACTCCATCATTCTCCGGTTTAGTCCCCCGTGGCTACTCTGTACTCCCAACCGGGCCGCGAGCCCGGAACAGCATGCGTCGCCCAGATTCCTGTGTCACCACATTTTGAATCTCATCTAATCAATGTAAGTTTTTTCTGCAAACTTTCTTAAATTATTCACACTAGAATCATGTTTAGGATCCTTGGGCAAGTCTTAGAGACACTAACATAAATTGGGTTTGATAATGATTTGGAATCATGTTGAAAGTAACCTAGAATTAGTATTTAGTAAGAAATTGGAAGAAATTTTAAGATTAAAGAAATCAACCCGATTAAAGAAAATGGGGAAAGAATCGGAAATTAACCCTAGAGTTTGGGATTTTATTTTTATGAGATAGGTAAAGTTTTGTTTGTGTCAGAATCTTCAATAGAGAATATGGTGGAATTATATAATTATGTCTGTACATAATCTGGAAATGAAGGATGAATGTGTTAATATTGAGGTAGCGCATGAATTGGGGATTTTGGCAAATAGGATTATAAAATCTACACAAGCGTATATGATATAATTTGAAACAGAACGGCTAGGTTGATGGTAGTAGTAGTAATAGTAAGGAAGCGGTAGTAGTAGTAGTAAAGATATGAGTAGATGTAGCGAAAATAACCTAGTTGGGTTTGGGGGTGTTGTTGAAATACCTTAAGGCGATTGGATAAGTTGGGAATGATAAACAAATAGAGGAAAAGTGTAAGGTAGATTAAAAGACAAGAAAGAAAGAATAACAATATAATCAGCCATGACTAACAATTTTAAATTATTAAATTGTGGATCAAATTATTTATATATATAAGAAGATGTGCATTAGGTGAAAATTGAGATTTAGTTTCCATATGAATTTTATGATTAGAATTTTATTTGGAATTAACGTTGGAAACTTACATTGAAATATGTAGTAACGGTAAAACAAGAATGAATTTTTTTTTTTTTGAATGTATGAAATAAGAATACTTAATGCATAAATTGATAATTTGGATAATAATTGAATGAGCTTATGATAGGTGATATTTTATGAATGTAAATGAATGAATAAGTGGACTTCATTCATTGTAAAGTTTGGGATAAATTTAACGATGTAAAGAAACTAAGTGTATAACCGATGAGATATATGCATAATGGTATGTGATGATGAGATAACATACAGATATATTTGGGTAAAGTTGGATGTTATATAAATATTGATATATGACATATTGCTATTGGAAAATCTGGATGAAACTGTGTGTAAGAAATATATTGAGAAGTATGACATGTGAATCTATTTCTTGATAAAATATGTGTAGTTGATCTTACTTGTATATATATGAAATAACAAGTGCAAGAGGTAAAATCTGTAGATATATATGAATATGCGTGCGAGCATGTGTGGTGTATGTAAGGTGTATTGATGATAATATAAGTATATATTATATAAAATAATTATTGATAGAGGCATGTATAAAGCATGTCATAGAATCATTACAAAAGTATAATTGGTCTGCAGGTGCATGTTTTTATGGTGGTAAAGCGTATTAGTTTGAGTAAGAATATATAGTATTATGTGTGTAAAAAAAATCAGAATTGAATGAATGTGCTGATAGGTATAACAGTAAAGTAGGTAAGTGAATAAGCATAAATTGAAGTTAGTGATAATGTTTATAGACGTAAGTTATAGTAGTTTTAATGCGTGTTAACTTGAGCAGGTATGATGAAAGCATATAAGGAAAAGAATACATAAATCATTAATTTGTAGGAATGCATGAACATATATGATAATATGAGATAAGCACATAATAAAGTATTGTTAGGGTAAATGAAAGTATTAGAAATGCATATGCATATCTGTGTGTTATGATTTTCAGAAGTCGAGTTAAAGTTATGAATGATTTGAAATTCAAAGTGTTTTAAAGAAAAGTTTTAGATGCTTTTGAAAGAGATGTATTTCAGAAAATATTTTTTATAAGTTTTGAGATACGAAATGTGGGTTTTTATATTTTCGGGGCATTAGGGAAAAACCCACCCCAGTATGTAACTTATACAGAGACGGAATTGACGGACAGAGACATGTAAACTCGTAGAGGACTAGGGGACGATGTTACATAACGCCCCTAGATCCTAGATTCTGAGACATGATGATGGCATAGGTTTGTGTCCCTGATCTCTAGTTCAGAGCTTGGGTGGTAGCATAGATCTGCACCCCCAGTTCTAGTTAGTGGCTTGGGGGACGGCGATATGTAACACCCCATGACCATTAGTTTCAGGGCAGTTATGGCATGTGTTGGGGGATGGCGATATGTAACGCCCCAATGTCATAAATTTACATATCTGGCTCTAGAGCGTATGGGGGGGACGGCGATACATAACGCCCCCATGCATGATTTTTTCAGTAGACAGTCAGATATCAGTTTTTTTCCTAAAAAGGAGTTTTTAAGATATCAAACTTTTAGAAAACAATTTTCAGAGATCAGATTTTAAAATAGTTTTTAGATAGACAGGTTTATAAAGAGTTTCAGAAAAGAGTTTTTAGAAAAAAAATTTCAGAAAGATGAAAAGTATTTTCTAAAAGAATAACATATTAAAGTAGAGTATAGTTATAAATTATGCATATCAATTATACATCATAGTAATAATCTGAGATGCATATACTGATATTAATGCATGATAGCGTGATTACATCTATATGAACATATGACTGATGTTTGTATATATTGTATGTTTACATGGAATGAGTGTTTTATAAAGCACTAGTGCATGATAACATGATTCCATATACATGTTTACATGGTTGATAAAGTACGTGAATGCTTCATAGAAATAATATTTTATAATACCGATTTGATGATATTTCAAAAAAATAAAAGAAAAAAGTTATAATAAATTCCTAAGCTGAATTAGTAAAGAATATATAGGGATATAATGAGATATTAGAGTAGCGCATCAAAAGCATGATGGATTTTGACTTAATTGAAAGGAATATGGAGACTTGATGTATGTTAGAGATATTTGAAATGTAAATAAGAAACATTCAGTAAATATATTTGTTTAGTTAGATAAAAGAATTGGTGATATTGTGGCATGTTTATTAAATGGATAAGGGATCAAATAGTTAGATCAGGTTTGATATATGTGAATGATCACAAGTGGTTCAGATTAATATAAAATTGAATCCAGCCTTTGCATGTGTTTGATGCTCAAGGTAGGAGCATAGTTACTTATTGAGTCTTATGACTCACTACCCAACAGTGTTTTTAGTTTTATAGGTTGGTGACCAGATCGGTCGACCACATACATCTGAGCTTGAGGAGCCAAATAGTAGAGTTAGTCACCAGGTATTGGGCTTATAAGAGTCAAGTCGTTTATAAGTTTAGATGTAAAGAATTTTAAGTTTTATAGATTGAGTTATAAAAGTTTTTGTTCCTACGCTTTTATTGGGCATGGAGCCCAATGTATTATGTCTTGAGTTTATCATTTCAATATCATATTATGTGTTTGGGCCCTATAGGTTGCATTACATTAAATATTATGAGTCTTGCATGAGAGTTAGCTAGAGGCTTATGGTGATAGGACAACCTATCACCTACCGATAGCATCTCCAGCAGAAAGGATGTTACAAAATTATATTTTCATTCGGGAGAGAGAGTTAGAATAATTTAGGATGCTGGGCTTATAACTAAGAAATTGAGTAATAATTAATTTGCATAACAAATACACATTGGATAGTTAGGTGAAATCAAACTCTAGAATTTAACTCATCATAGTATTTCTTAATTAAAATGTTTTGACTTTTTACTTAATTAGTTTATAATTATAATTTAATTATTTTTAATTTGATTTCTAATCAAAGCTAAGTTTATTAATTATAGTAATTATTGTAAATTTGATTTCAATCACTCTAAGCTCGACACTCTTATTTATCGTTTACTAAAACTTGACACCGTTTACTTGCGGTACGATAATCTCGCAAGACATAGCTCGATGATGAGTCTCTTATCGGTATACCGTTTGAAAAAGTTTAGGAAGATTGTAAGGTTTAACTTTCAAAGCGAAAGAAACTCCAGAGAATTCAAGAAAGATAAGCCAAATCCAGGCCGGATATCACCTACGTTCGACCAGACTTACCTAAAGACACCGCATTCGGCCGGACATGACCTAAGTTAGGTCAGATATGCATCAAGTGAAAACTCATGTGAGACATCACCTATGTCCATCCAGAGCCACCACATCCGACCAGACATCACCCAACTCAGGCCAGATATATGTCAGGTTCCTAGATTTACTGAAAGATCTGATCTTTTTTTCTTTAACCATTTTCCATAATTCATCCCTTTCCTTAACTACATTCCATAAATCATCCATCTGTTGGGTTTCTAAGGTCAAACCAATATCAAATTAAGTAAGAAATCATGTGAATATGCAAAGTAAAGTAGCGGAAATTACTCACTTTGATCGGCTAAGTGGATGTAGGAGATAACAAAAGTTTTACCTCCAAGCTTCTCCTTTGATGTAGGTTGAGCTTCCAAGCTTCCAATCTTTGAATCTTGAATTCCAAATTCATTGGAAAGGTTTCCCTAACACCTTTTTATAACTCCTTAGCAAAATCAAGAAGCAAATTAGCCCTAGGCTCACGGTAATTTGAGAGAAAAATCAAGGCCATTTTCGGCCAAGCCAAATGGGAGAGGAAGAAGATGAAGTTCACACCCAAGGCATGAATTGGGAGAGAGAGAATGATTTTGTGTAGTTTTGACATGTTTAATTTTCAAAAAAATAAAAGACATATATAAAATCAAAGTTTGGTAAAAGTCTTTCAAGCCTTTCACACTTGTGTGTTTTATACACAATCACCTACCAACAACTTCCATCAACTTAAAGTGACAAAGTTGACTAGTGATGTGACTTATGGGCCCCATTTGATTTAAAATTCGAGTGGGCTCGCAACACATCCCGGGCTCAAGTTCGCTAATTCTCAATTACCGAATTTTTTGTTGCGACTTAATTAAATCAAATTTAATTAAATAATTATGCCTAGTAAAATTACTATTCACATCACTCGCGAATTAATTCTAAGTTAATTCGTTGGCCTGAATTAAAATCTAATTTTAATTCCATCATGAAATCTAATTTCATTTAATATATCGAATATATTATTTTATCGATTAATTCCTAATCAATCGTTCTATCTCTATAAATAGAATTTTATCCCAGATAAAATCTCTCTGTAATTAATCTTAGATTAATTTCCTTTCTCTTCTAATTAATCCCAGATTAATTATGTTCGAGTCATACGTCATCGGTGAATCTTCGGGAAGCGACCCATGAGATCCCTGGATATGTTGGCAGTAAATCTGGTCATCGAAATATCTGAATACGTGCGTACTCGGTACCACGTTCTTACCTATTTATAAGACATGATTGGCTTCTAGTAAAGCACCGTGCCTACCCAATTCTCTAGAAATATTCTTTTAAGGAATATATAATCTATATCAGGCGTAGTATACGTAGTATTGTGTATAGCGATCTAGTATCGGATGTCACGTGCTAGGCATGTGGCTCGAATTGTGTCTGCCCCGTACAAAGCACATATCGGATCTCTGGTAACTAGTCTCTATAATCGGATAAACATGACCTAGTCATATTATCCCGATGACTGCAGTACATAAGAGTAATAGTTATGTATCCTACGTGATCATCATCTTCATATGACTGAAGAGATACTTCCCTCATAACATCACACCTAATACACTATGATTCTTGATATATCCAGAAGAGGCGTACACAGAACCTATTAAAGCCCCAGATGACCAAAACCAAAGTATACTGATTGTCTCAAGTATTAGCGATGCAAGTCTCAAGTTAAGACCAAATACACCGACCCTGATTCGGACTTCCATAGGTACATAGTCATACTACCAATGGAATTTCGAGGGTCTATCTAGAGCGAAGCTGTTTCCATACCATCGGTAAACACAACCTCCTATTACACTTGTATGAGTATCCAATACCTAAATATATGAGAACTATGCCGTTATACTCCCATAACACGCACAAGTGCAATACTAGTCTATTTCACATTATCGATGTCCAATTTCGATAATACTATGAATAGAGATTTTTTAATGATTAAACCTTAGTGGATTAATATTGTCTCATATCTTATTAATACAGAACTAATCATATGGACTTTTATCATTTACATATCCCGGTAATTCAATTACAAATGATAAAAGAGCAATTTCCATTGTCACATAGTTAATTTGTACAACAACACCATGTTATGTATAAATAGTGATGTTATGGGTCATAATTGTCCAATAATCTCCCACTTGGCCTATAGCCAATCACTCAAGTGTCCTACACTTGAACTATGTACGGTTCGCTCAAACTTCTACTGAGAAACAGCTTTCGTCAGTGGATTTGCAAGGTTATCATCTGATGCAATTTATCACATCACCACGATGTATGATCCGACGAATCAGTTGAAACCATTTGAAGTACATACTTGGATCATTGATGAGACTATTAATTCTTTAGCCTGTGCAGAGGCCTAGCTCAGCTGCTAACAGAACTATACCTAATCTGATTAGGATTATATAGATCTAAAATGCTTCTTTTGCTACTTTAGTTGCAGCAATATTCCACTTTTATTGTTTATTCGGCAACAGTATCTTGCTTGGAAGATTTCCAGCTCAATATTTCGTTATTCAAACTATATAGTACCCTTATTGCGACTTATAGTCGTTATTTTTTATTTGGAAACTTGATGGTCACTAGATTGATGTTAAGAACATCCTTAAGTATCTTAGAGGAACTAAGGATGTCATTTTAAGCTATGGAGAAGGAGAACTTGAAGTGACTGGGTTCACTGTATATGCTCAAAGCATATGAGACACCAGGTCGCATACATTTCTTTCAATATACGAGTTCTCGGAGAGTTCCAACAACTTTTAAAAGCTATCCCAGTAGATCCTTATTCCTAGAATAAAGGTTGTCTCTCCCAAGTAGTTTACGGAGAATTTTCATGAAAGTCAAGCTTTCACTAATTTTATTATAGGAATGTCATTTACAAGAAATGATATATCATCATTATATAGGACAATCATTGTCAGTGCACTCCTACTAACCTCCTTATATACACAAGAATCATTTTTGTTTTGAATTAAATCATATACCATTATGATTACATCAAAACGCTGGTTCCAAGAATGCAATGCTTGCTTCAATCCATAAATAGATCGAATTAACTTGAAAACCTTATTTGCTTGTCTTGGTACGAAAAAACCGTCAGGATGTTGCAAACATCCTCCAAAAGGTTTCCGTTTAAGGAAAGTGATTTTGACGTTCAGCTGCCATATTTCATAAATGAAACATGCAGCAATAGCAAGTATTATCCAAATGGATTTAATCATGGCAATGGTTAAAAGGTTTCGTCGTGATCAACACAATGATGATAGCAATACCTTTTCACTACAAGCCTAGCTTTGTACGTTTGTATGTTGCCATCCATGGTTGTCTTCCTTGAAGACTAATATAGTACCAATAGACATAATGCCTTTCAGTACAACAACCAGTTTCTAAACTTGGTTGGTTTACATGGAATCCATTTCGGACTTCATGGTACTTTACCATAATAGGGAGTCGATACATTGTATCTATTTTTCATAGGTAGCCGGTTCGTCATCCTCAATAAGATTGACATCTTCATGAGGTGAGATCAGAAACCCATACCTCCCAGGTTATTTTCTGACTCTCTCCGACTTACGCGGTTCTTGTGTATTCGAAGATTGTGGTACAGTTTCATCCCTGATGAACTGTTGTATTCCATTAAGGAATCGGTGCCTAGAACAGTATTACTCCGATTTTCATCGAGTTTTACTTTCCTCCCACTTACCACTGCATATAGGTATTCCTCTTAGGAAAATCACATGGAGAGCAACAATTACATTGTTCTCTTGTGAGTTGTATAAGTAATATACTTTGGTTTCCCTAGGATAACCTACAAATAGGCACTTATCCGATTTGGGTTTTGGTTTGGTATCATCCAAACATATGCCCAGCATCTCCAAATATTTAGGAATAAGAAAACCCGATTTCTTTCCTGTTCATACCTAATATGAAGTCTTTCCAACAGATTTTTATGGAACCTTATTCAAAATAAGTATTGCACTGTTAAATTCACATCCCTAGAAGGAAAATGGTAGCTCAGAGTGACTTATAATTAACCTTACTATGTCCAACAAAATTCGGTTTCTCTGTTCGGACACACCATCAAATCAAGGTGTTCCATGAGGAGTCCATTATGAAAGAATACTATACTCTTTCAAATAGTCAAGAAACTTATGGCTTAAGTATTTTCCACCACGATCTAACCATGACGGTTTAATACTTTCGCCTGTCTGTCTGTCTACTTCGAGTTGAAACTCTAAAAGTTTCTGACTTGTGTTTCATTAAGATACACATAACCATAATGGAATGCCACATCCGTAAAGGTTACGAAGTATTCATATCCACCTCTAGCTTAGCTAGATATGGGCCCATTTACGTCATTATAAACGAGGGCTAACAGATCGGTGGCACTTGCACTTTTACCAAGTAAAGGTATTTTAGGCACTTTGCCTAATAAACTAGATTCGTAGACATCATTTGATTAGAATCAAATTCATCCTAGTACCCACGCTTCGAAAGTGTGGATATACGAGTCTTATTAATGTATCCCAGACAACAATGCCACAAATAAGTCTCATCTGATTAAATCAGTTTTAGCTATTTGTTTGTCATGTTATATGTTTGATATTCATTTATATTCTAAATATAAATACTGTTATTCACATCTAATGTGCTTATCTCATTATCATCTTTATAAAATAAAACACTTAGGGTTTTAGAATACAAGGTATACCCGCAACGAGTTATACTTAGATATAGAGATAATGTTTCTAGTCAAACTAGTTACATTATAACAGTTTCCTAATTTAAGTACACACCCGAAGGTAGTTCTTAAACTTAGGTTTCTACGGTTAAAACAGTGACTCTCGTCCCCGTTTTCGACTCTCATATCGACTTCAACTGAAGTCAGTCTCCTGCTAATCAGCAGATTCTGTATTTCAGTACATATTTATGTACCACAACTAGTATCAAAAATCCAATTTTGAAACTAGTAGTGAACATGTTTATGACAAACATGCTTGAAGCCGGAGCCTTGCCCTTCTTCACTTCCTTCATGTCTGCCTTGTCCATACGACAGTCACTCATCCAGTGACCCCGTTTGCCACAGTTTAGGCAGACATCTTGGGATATGTCCTTTGTCTTCCTAGAAGACTGTGACGATTTTGCCTTTGCCCTTTTCACACCCTAGAAGCCTTCGGCCAAGCCTTGGCCTTATGGGATGTCGAAGTAAGATGCGCCTTATGCTTCTTGCCCTTTTGCAAACTCTGGCTTTGTCTCCTTGAGCATATCCATTAACTCTCTAATAGTTTTCTATTGCAATTAGTACTTCTAAGATCTAATGATAGATCTATGAAGATCCTTCAATTTCAATATCATACTATAAAGACCTAATCCTTAGTTCTGACGTAGAAATTAAAAGTCTTTGCGGCAAGCATAACGGATTGAGCATTAAAGTTATCATCACATGAATCTTCCAAAGATTATGTTCTACTATTTGCTCATCTCCGGGCTTAGGCCCGAGAGGTTGTTCTATCAAATATAGTAACTTCTCAGTTCCAAGGACTATCCTGAGGTTATTTTCCCAATCTGAAAATTGGAGCCGTTTAAAAAACATTTTCACCCAGGATTAGTATCTAAACGCTAATCTTTCAGTTATCTTGATTCCAATAGTCCAACTATCCAATTAACGATTTCGGGTATAATCAAATATAATGATTACTATAGTCTAACTATATAATTAACTACTATTTGATTGGTTAAATTCAAATATATTGATTACTATAATCCAATTACATAATCAACTATAAATGAAATAGTTTGAATACAATCCAACTGTTTAATTTTAAAACAACAATTAAATATTAGTCCAATTAACATATTAATAAACAATGACGAAAAATGAAATGAGCGCGTATTGGCAAGTATCTAAACGAAATTGCAAATTTAATACTTGCCTCCCACTATTTTTCGACGAGCCTCTAACCCTCTGTTGAGTACTCGGGAAACCTAGTTTCCTAGTGGGCTAGGATCCCATTAAATAGCACACAACCTTGACTTTGGCCAACAAGTTGTATGAAACTTAACTAGGTAGATCTCTAAGATCAATTGGATCTCATCTAATTCCTAGATCCAATTGGTGGACCTCCAAGTCCGAAACATATATATATATATAATATATATATATATATATAATATATATATATATATATATATATATATATATATATATATATATATATATATATATATATATGCCAATATATCCAATATATTTTCCTAACATTTTCCTCTTAATCAACTAAGCCTTGTCTTTGGCACAACAAGCTTAATGATTCCAGTTAAAGGGACCCAATGACTTTGGAAAGCTTCGTAATCAATGTCGATGGACAAGAAGTGATCTTGACTTTGGCCAACAAATCACAACTTGGACAAGACATACGATATGGAACAAAGCCTTCATGATTCAATCACATCGGTGATGGACAAAGGTCTTGACTTTGGCCAACAAACCAGTGCCAATGGAAGGAAAATGCTTAATATTTGTTGAGGGTTTTTTCACGTAATTGGCAACCAATTAATTATCTTTGATTAGGTCACATTATACACCCTTAAACATGCATTCTAAAAGCATAATAAGGCACGATAAATAAATTAATAATGATACGCGAATGGATATATAATACAATTTATTCCTAGAACAAATCTCTCCATTTCCTCTCTCCCGCTAGCACTATTCTTACTTCTACCCAATTACATAACACTTCTAAAGAAACCTTATTTTACATTGAGGGGGATAGGTGAGAAGAGAAATACAAAGAGTCAAGAGGTAATAGGCTGGACACGCAGGTCCAATTTAATAAATTCTAAATTTATTACAATAATTTTCAAAATTACCCTCACCCATCTAATATCCATCCGATATACATTATTCATATATCATATCCATGTATTCACACAAAGCATGTTATCAATCAATCTAATCCAATTAATTAATCGTTAATTAATGACCATCCAATGTTAAAACAACGATTTGATTTGCGCGAGTCCAACTCGTTTTAAGAATAAGTACTCAAAGTACGTATTCTTGAATTATATCGAACTACAATATCAAATCCAATTTAATTCGTATTCAATACTAATTCATATTTAATTTCAAATTAAATAATTACACTTTAAATGTGCCTTTTAGACTTGGATTCCAAATCTAATCTTAACGGGTCTCAAAGGCCCAATTAGTATCTAATACTATTCAATTAAATTCCAATGGGCTTTCAATTAATTTATTAAGGCATCGACTTTGGCAACCAAAGCCCAATAAGGAATCACCATTTGCCAAAAAATTAATTTTGGCCCATTAGGCCCAATTAAATTTTTAAAGGCCCAATTATCATATTTGGACTTTATGCAAATAGTTTTAGGCTCAATTGTATCCAACCAATTATCCTAAACCAAACTTGGCCCAACCAAGCCCATTAAGCCCAAATAAAATATTATTAGCCCAATTCCAAATTAAGCTCAATTAATTTAATCACAATATTCCAAATATCAAAATTTAATTAATTAAAGTGTAATAGCTATAATTAATTAGTTAAATTAATATTTCCAAAACATCAATTACACTAATTAATCATGCTTTATAATTATCAATTAATGTCCAACATAATTGAAACAAAATCAATTCCATGCTTTGATGGTCACGATAATGGTGGATTTTCTTAATTAATTTTGATTTCGATCCAATTAAATCACAAATCAATTTATCCATCATTTTAAACACATCCAATGGTCCAAAATCAAAATCACCATGACCTAAGGTTCTGTACCATATTCGGCCAAGCCTAATCTTTTGGGGAAAATTAATCCAATCAATTTTTCTTTAAATTGATCATGCACAACTCAAAGTTAATATATTATAAGCATGCTCAAAAAAATAATTTGAACAAATCATGCTCAAATCATAAAATCCCAAATTAAAGTTTAAGAACCCTAAATTCAATTTCATGCTCAATTATGGCTCTGATACCATTGTTGGGTTTCTAAGGTCAAACCAAATCAAATTAAGCAAGAAATCATGTGAATACGCAAAGTAAAGTAGCGGAAATTACTCACCTTGATCAGCTAAGTGGATGTAGGAGATAACAAAAATTTTGCCTCCAAGCTTCTCCTTTGATGTAGGTTGAGCTTCCAATCTTTGAATCTTGAATTCCAAATTCATGGGAAAGGTTTCCCTAACACCTTTGTATAACTCCTTGGATGTGCTAGCACCTTTGATTTTGAAGCAAAATCAAGAAGCAAATGAGCCTTAGGCTCACAACAATTTGAGAGAAAAATCAAGGACATTTTCGGCCAAGCCAAATGGGAGAGGAAGAAGATGAAGTTCACGCCCAAGGCATGAATTAGGAGAGAGAGAATGATTTTGTGTAGTGTTGACTTGTTTAGTTTTCAAAAAATTTAAAAGACATATATCAAATCAAAGTTTGGGAAAGTCTTTTAAGCCTTTCACACTTGTGTGTTTTAAACACAATCACCTACCAACAACTTCCATCAACTTAAAGTGACAAAGTTGACTAGTGATGTGACTTGTGGGCTCCACTTGATTCAAAATCCGAGTGGAGCCGCAACACATTCCGGGCCCGGGTTCCCTAATTCTGAATTAACGAATTTTCCATTACGACGTAATTAAATCAAATTTAATTAAATAATTATGCCTAGTAAAATTACTATTCATGTCGCTCGCGAATTAATTCTAAATTAATTCGTTAGGCCGAATTAAAATCTAACTTTAATTCCGTCATGAAATCTAATTTCATTTAATATATCGAATATATTATTTATCGATTAATTCCTAATCAATCGTTCTCTCTCTATAAATAGTATTTTATCCCAGATAAAATCTCTCCATAATTAATCCTAGATTAATCTCTCCACAATTAATCCTAGATTAATTTTCTCTCTCTTCTAATTAATCTCAGATTAATTATGTTCGAGTCATACGTCATCGGTGAATCTTCGGGAAGTGACCCATGAGATCCTTGGATATGTTGGCAGTAAATCCGGTCATCGGAATATCTGAATACGTGCGTACCCGATACCACATTCTTACAGATTTACAAGGCATGATTGGCTTCTAGCAAAGCGCCGTGCCTACCCAATTCTCCAGAAATATTCTTTTAAGGAATATATAATCTATATCAGGTGTAGTATACGTAGTAATGCGTATAGCGATCCATATAGGATGTCACGTGCTAGGCCTGGGGCTGGAATTGTATCTTCCCCGTACGAAGCACATATCGGATCTCTGGTAACTAGTCTCTATAATCGGATAAACATGAGCTAGTCATATTATCCAGATGACTACAGTACATAAGAATACTAGTTCCATATCCTACGTGATCATCATCATCATCATATGACTGAGGTGATACTTCCATCTTGACATCACACCCAATACACTACGATTCTCAATATACCCAGAAGAGGCGTACACAGAACCTGTTAAAGCCCCGAACGAACAAAACCAAAATATATTGATTATCGCAAGTATTAGAGATGCAAGTCTCAGGTTAAAACCAAATACACCTACCCTGATTCGGACTTCCATAGACACATAGTCATACTACCAATGGAATTCCGAGGGGTCTATCCAGAGCGAAGCTTTTTCTGTACCATCGGTAAACGCAACCTCTTATTACACTTGTATGAGTATCCAATACCCAAATTTATGAGAACTATGCCGTTATACTCCCATGACACGCACAAGTGCAATACTAGTCTATTCCGAATTATCGATGTCCAATCTCGATAATACTACGCTAGGGATTTTTTAATGATTAAACCTTAGTGGATTATATTGTCTCATATATTATTAATCTGGAACTAATCATATGGAATTTTATCATTTATATATCCCGTAATCCAATTACAAATGAAAAAAGAGCAATTTCCTTTATCACATAGTTAATTTGTAGAACAACACCATGTTTTGTATAAATAGTGATGTTGTGGGTCATAATTGTCAAACACCATCCCCTTTTCAATCATTTTCCATAACTACTCTTTTCCATATTAGAAGAGATTCATCCCTTATTAACAGGAACCCTAACACTATAAAAAGGGGGAAAAAACACGCAGAAGAATGGCTCTTTTCTTTGGACAAGAAAAAAGGAACGATTAGGATTTTGATATTTATTTTTTGGATATATAAACCCAAAATTAAATGGGTAATTTTTTTTTTAATTGTAAAATTAATTGTAATCGTTGGAGATAAAGATCTAGCAGAAGGACGACGAACGAAAGATTATATTATGTAAAAAATATTTGTTTTACATTATGCAAGACAATGTAGGCAGTGCCAAATATATATATATATATAATATATATATATATATATATATATATATTGTGATGGTCACACATAAAAATGAAAGAAAAGTTTTATTTTGTGATTTCCACATGAAGGAGATTTATGGTTACCCCCCAATTTTAAGATTAGATTAATTTTTTATTTATTGGTGGTTTTTAATTTTAGAAATATACAAATTGTCAACTCAGTTAATATCCAATTTATTTATTGTGTGAATTATAAATTGTTTATACTAATTCATATTTTAAATGTCATATAGAATTAGCATAATGTATACTCTTTCATTATAACATGCTATACATACATTTGCATTTTCATAAAATACTAAATAGTTTCTAATTGGATTGAAAACTATTTTAGAACTTTATCGATTAGTCGATTAAATAAAATAAAATTGTGAATTATTTTTAAATAGTTAAAAATTATAAAATCATGAAATTTGGTTCTAAGCCTTACTAATAAATCGTTTATTAAGAATAGTTTAGATGTTTTATAATGAATTTAAGTTTATTAGTAAAGCGAGTAATTTTACTATGAAACAATTAACTTGGTAATTGAATACCTTTAATATTGATTTCTTAGCCTTTTCACCAGGTTTACAAAACATTAGATGTTATACATATAAAATTACTAAACTTAAAATAATTAATGGGAGCGGGTAGTTCGTCGAAACGTTTCATGGTCTCTACCGTTAGTGTAACATTGTGAAATATAAGTAGGGTTCGTGATAACTTTAGTTTCATCATCCCGAATGAAAGTGTTCGCTTAGGTTAATATCAAGGTTGTGCTTCTTACAGTAGGATTTATAGAATGTATTTCATAATTAACTTGCCCTAAGGTGGTTATTATGAGTTAAATTTTAAGAATCTAAAACGATGGGTTACACTTCTAAAAATTTAGTTAAACATGTTAATTGTATTTTGACAAAAAATCGATTATTAAAATATTTTGAAAATATAAGATATTTTGAAAATTTTTTATTAATTGAGTTTGTCTCTATTTTAATACGGTGTCGTGATCAACCCTAAGGCAACATAATATATTATTAAATTTATGAGACTATAGTAGTGTATTTTTTTTTAGTATTTTGCATATGCATCATGCATCATGATTACTATGCCAAATTAATTTGAATTTTATGCATGGAATAATTTAGAATATATTTTTTTTATTTTTATTTCAGAAATACCTCAAACCCAATCCTATCATTACTTGCTACTAAAAAATTAACTAGTGATATGTCACATCCCGATATTTCTGGGCAAATGATGGGCAAAAGAAAGCTTAGCCATCACCCGAACAGCTGATATATACTGCTAGCTGTACTGAAATAACTAACTCATAATACGCAATCATATACACATATACATCATAAACCTGGAAAATTATCTATTTAATATTATAAATCTGTACACACATAAAAATCCACGTACAACTGACATAATACTTGACATATATACATGGCCTTATAGCCTATCTTGACATCATCTGACACTGACGTCTGAGCCCGACTCTAAACTGATACCCTAGGTGTGTAATGAATATCTCTAAGTCTTATCTCCTCCAAGCAATGCCTGAATCTGTGGCCTGCAAAACAACAGGAAAGTGAAGTGGGTCAGGTCTTTTGAAAATATGGTGAGTAAATACTGGAGGGACAATAAAATAATCTGAAGTGAAAGACATGATTAAACTGAAACATAGTAAAAGGTAGTGTTAAAGTTTTGAATCACTATAACATAAATAATAAGATGGGAATCCAATGAAGTAATTGAAATTTGAATATATGACATAAGGATATGAGACTTAATCTAACTGACAACCGGGTACATGATAAAATCTAGCTTTATTATTATGAGTTGTCGTCCTGAACCTGACCTGACGCTGTCATAGACTAAATAATATATTTTCTACCAAGGACTTAATACTGTATGCTAATTTAATTCTACATAAAACATACTGAGCTGTCTGAACTGAGAACTAACTATTTCATCTTCATCTACTGACGTAGACTGAACCAACTTGGTCCTACCTGAAACTATATGAACTGAACCTAATTCTGAAATCTACAATCCATACTGGATCTACCTTAACTAAAAGCTACCTACAGGACATTGCTTAATCCTGACTGACTTCTTCTGGAATTACATTAACTGAAAGTGAACTTACTGAACTTGTAGATTAAACTGAACCAAATGAGAGGTGGGAACATTTTAACTTAATATACTTGAGATAAATCGAATGCTAAACTGAAATGCAATGAACAGAATAGAAATGGCATAACTACATATGTCTCACTAATTTATAAATAATGGAGTCTGAACTGAAGTACGGAACAAAAAAAAAACGAACAGACATGCATATTCTTGATTACCTAGATTAAGGATGTTGGTTTTATTCTAGGTCCCAAGATCATCAAACAAGCATGAAGATGTGTGAAATACATATCAAAGAAGTTGCGGAATACTACTACATTGATCGGTTGAGACGAAACGACGAACAAACTCCAAGTTTTTGTCCTTCAAAGTGGCGCCCAACAGTGCAGATTTTTCTGCCCACTGTTTCAGTTTTGAGCTGAGATTGAGCCTCGAATCTTCTTCGTCATTTGATTCCCGGCTCGTGGGTGGGTTTCCCTAACACCTTTGTATGTCTCTCGGAGTGCTAGCACTTTGGATTTTGCCACAAAACCCATGATTTTACATTGTAAATTCGGCCAACCCATGGCAGTTCACTGCCATGGGCGTGAATTGTGGAGAGAGAGTGGGAGATGAAGAATTGGGTATTAGGTCTAAAAGCATTCCTAAATGCTTTATAATATTTACCATAAATATATATTAAACATTTACCAAACAATTAACTCTTTTACCCTTGGTAAAAGGTAAAAGGGAAAAGCATTTTATTTTCCAAAAATCAAAACTTTTCCCCCAAATATTTCCCTCCAATTTCAATGGTCAAAGTCAAAGAGTCAAAGTCACTTTTCCAAAAGGCGATTTGACTTTTATGACTTGCGATGTGATTTGCGATGCGACTTGTGGCACGTGATTCAAAATCGACGTAACGTCGCAAACACATTCCGAGCTCGGTTTCGATAATTCTAAATTAACGATTATCTCGATGCCTCGTTAATAAATCCAATTTACTAATCACGTCGCTCGAGAATTAATTCCAAATTAATTCAAGTGCCCGAATTAAAATCTAATTTTAATTCCTAATCGAAATCCAATTTCGTTTAATATATCGAATATATTATTTATCGATTAATTCCAAATTAATCGTTCTCTCTCTTTAAATTGATATTTTATCCCAGATAAAATATCTCCGTAATTAATCCCAGATTAATTTTCTCTCTCTTCAATTAATCCCAGATTAATGTATAATGCGAGTCATACGTCATCGGTGTATCATTGGGAAGCGACCCATGAGATCTCCGGATATGTTGGCAGTAAACTCGGTCGTCGGACTATCCGAACACGTAAGTACCAAGTATTACGTTTTACCGATTTACAAGACAAGGTTGGCCTCTAGCAAAGCGCCATGCCTACCCAATTCTCCGAAAATATCCTTACAGGAATATGTGATCTATATCAGGCGTAGTATACGTAGTATTGCGTATTTCGATCCAGTATCGGATGATCACGTGCTAGGCCTAGGGCTGGATATGTGTCTGCCCCGTACGAAGCACATGTCGGATGTCTGGTAACTAGTCTCTATAATCGGATATACATGACCAAGTCATAATATCCCGATAGCCGCGCAGCATATAAGAGCACTAATACCGTATCCTACGTGACCATCTTCTCCATATGACTGGAGTGACACTTCCGTCTTGACATCACACCAATACACTACGATTCTCAATATACCCAGCATCGGCGTACACAGAACCTGTTAAAGCCCTGGACGACCTCAACTAAAGTACATTGATTGTCGCAAGTATTAGCGGTGCAAGTCTCAGGTTAAGACCAAATACACCTACCCTGATTGCAGACTCCCATAGACACAAGGTCATGCTACCAATGGGATTCTGCGGTGGTCTAATCCAGAGCGAAGCTGTTTCCCGTACCATCGGTGAAACACAACCTCCTATTACACTTGCCTGAGTATCCTATACCCAGATATACGAGAACTATGCCGTTATGTCTCACATAACACGCACAAGTGTAATACTAGTCTTTTACGCATCTATCGATGTCCAATCTCGACAATGCTCTGACTAGGGATGTTTAATGATTTATCCTTCGTTGATTGATACTGTCTCATATCATTCTCAATCTAGGAACAAATCATAAGGACCTCCCATCATTTATATATCTAAGGTGATCTAATCACAAATGATAGGAGTGCAATCTCATTTGTTACATAGTTAATTTGTACAACAACACTATGATCTGTACAAATAGTGACGCTATGGGTCATAACTGTCCAACAATCTCCCACTTGGCCTTTAGCCAGTCACTCGAGTGCCTAACACCCGAACTATGTACGGTTGGCTCAAATTGCTGAGAAAAGCTTTCGTCAGCGGATTTGCATAATTATCGTCTGATGCATTTATACGATCATCACATCGCTACGATGTATGATCCGAACGAATCAGATGAATAGTCGAAGTATGTATCTGGATCGTTGATGAGACCATTGATTCTTTAGCCTGTGCTGACGCCAGCTCAGCCGCTAACAGAACTATATCTAATCCAATTAGATTTATTTATTGACCCAGATGGCTTCTATTGCTGCCTCAGCTGCAGCAATAATCCGCATGTGTTATTTATTCGGTAACAGTATCTTGCTTGGAAGATTTCCAGCTCACTGTACCGTTATTCAAACTGTATAGTACCGTTTACGACTTTTAGTCGTTTTATCCTTTTGGAAACTTGCAGTAGTGATCCCAGTCACTTCAAGTTCTCCTTCTCCACAGATTAAGACATCATCCTTAGATCTCTAAGATTCTAACGGATGTTCTTAACATCAATCAAGTGACTATCACTTGGATTGGCCTGATTGTGAATCCATATGCTCAAAGCGTATGAGACACCAGGTCGCGTACATTTTAATGTACAATTTCCCAGAGAGTATTAACAACTTAAATCTATCCTAGTAGATCTTTATTCCTAGAATAAAGGTTGTTTCTCTCCGAGAATTCTACGGAGAATTTTTCTCTTGAAAGCCAAGCTTTCACCGATTATTTATGGGAATATCATTTCCAAGAAATGAATATATATTACATTATCATTATTATAAGGACAGCCACTGTCTGTGCGCTCCCACTAACCCTCTCATATACACAAGAATCATTCTGTTTTGAATCAAATCATTGACTATCATGATTACATCAAAACAATAGTTCCAAGAACTTTATGCTTGCTTCAACCCAAACATGGATCGAACAACACGCAAACCTAGTTTGCTGGTTTTAGTACGACAAAATCGTCAGGATGTTATAAACATCCTCCAAAAGGTTTCCTTTTAAGGAAAGTGATTTTGACCTTTAACTGACACATTTCATAAATGAAACGTGCAGCTACAGCAAGCATTATCCAAATGGATTTACCGTGGCAACAGGTAAAAGGTTGAACCGTAATCAACACAATGTTGATAACGATACCTTTCCGCTACAAGCCTAGCTTTGTACGTTGGTATGTTGCCTTCCATGTATGTCTTCCTTGAAGACTTATATAGTACCTATAGGCACAATGCCTTATGGTACATCAACTAGTATTTTAACATAGTTGTTTTACATGGAATCCATTTCGGACTCATGGCACTTTGCCATGAAAGGGAGTCGATACCTTGTATCACTTCCTCATACGTAGTTGGGTCTTCCTCAATAAGATTGACATCTTTATGAGGTGAGATCAGAAACCCATACCCTAGGTTGTTTTCTGACTCTCTCCGATCTACGCGGTTCTTGTGTATACGAAGATTAATGGTATATGTTCATCCTTGATGAACAGTTTGTGTTCCATTAAGGACTTCATGCCTTGAACAGTATTACTCCGATTTTCATCGAGTTTTACTGTCCTCCCACTTTCCACTGCATATCGGTATTCCTCTAAGGAAGACCGCATGGTGAGCAACAATTACAATTGTTCTCCAGTGAGTTGTATAAGTACTATACTTATGGTTTTCCTAGGATAACCTACATTTGGCACTTATCCGATTTAGGTTTTAGTTTGGCATCATCCAAACATATGCCCAGCATACCCAAATCGTTAGGAGTGAGAAACTCTGTTTCTATCCCTGATCATATCTAATATGAATTCTGTCTAACAGATTAATATGGAACCTTATTCCAAATAAGTTTTGCACTGTTAATGCATATCCGTTGAAGGAAATGGTAGCTCAGAGCGACTCATGATAAACCTTATCATGTCCAACAAAATTCGGTTTCTCCGTACGGACACACCGTCAAACTGACGTGTCTCGGGAGGAGTCCTCATTTGAAAGAATATTTTACTCTTTCAAGTATTTGTGAAACTTATTGCTTAAGTATTTTCATCATGTTCATCACGTGATGTTTTAATACTTTAGCCGATCTGTTTGTCTACTTCGTGTTGAAACTTTAAAAGTTTCTGATTTGTGTTCTTCAAAAGTAACACATAACCATAACGTGATGCCACATCCGTATATAGGTCACGAAATATTCATATCCATATCTAGCCTAGCTAGATATGGGCCCACTAACTTCACTATGAATAGGGCTTACAGATCGATGGCATTTATCACTATTACCAAGTAAATAGTATTTTAGGTACTTTACCTAAAGAACTAGATTCGTAGACTTTATTTGAATAATCAAATCAGTCCTAGTACCCACTTTTCAAAAGTGTGGATATACGAGTCTTGTTTATTGTGTCCTAGACAACAATGCCACATTTAAGTTTCATCTGATCAGATCAGTATGAGCTATTAGTTTGTCATATATATATGTTCGAGATTTTATTTATATTCAAAATATAAATACTGTTATTCACATCTAATGTGTTTATCTCAATGTCATCTTTATATAATGAAACACTTTAGTGTTCTAGAATATAAAGGTTTATCCACAATGGATTAAACACTGATATAGAGATAATGTTTCTAGTCTAACTAGTTACATTATAACAGTTTCCTAATTTAAGTACATACCCGAAGGTAGTTCCTAAATTTAGGTATCTAAGGTCGAAACAGCGACTTTCGTCCCGTTCCCGATTCGCAGATTAACCTCAGCTTGAAGTCAGTATCCTGCTCACAGCAGATTCTGAACATCAATACATATATTTTATGTACCACACTAAGTATTTAAAATCCAATTTCAATACTAGTAGTGAACATAATAATGACGAATATATTTAAAGTCAGAGCCTTGCTCTTTCTTTAATTCCTTCATGTCTGCCATATCCAAACGGCAGTCATTTTGGGATATGTTCTTTATCTTCCCAGAAGATCATAATGATTTTGCCTTTACCCTTTTTCAATATCTCAGAAGTCTTTGGCCAAGCCTTGGATTTCTAGAATATTGATGTAAAGTGCGTCTTGCGAGCACCTTTCTAATTGCAAAGTTTGACTTTTATCTCCTTGAGATTAGTCATTAATTCTCCAAGAATTATTAATTGCAAATATAATACTTCTTAAATCTAAACATAGATTTATTACAAGTATATTGAATTAAGCACTAAAGTCATCATCACATAAATCTTCCAAAGATTATGCTCTACTAATTCGCTTAATTCTGGGCTTAGGCTTAACAAGTTATTTTATCAAATAAAGTAACTTATTATTTATTTCCAGGACTATCCTGAAATTATTCCCAATTTGAAAATTAAACCATTTAAACATTTTAATCAAGATTATGTTTTAAATGTCCAATCTTTCAATATATCTTGATTTTAATAGTCCAACTATTTAATCAATAATTAAGGTACTAATTATAATTATTACAATAGTCTAACTATTTAATCAACTATAATTCAATAGTTTAAAATCAATTATATTGATTACTATAATCCAATTATAAAATCAACTACAATTGAATAGTTTGAATATATAGTCCAACTATTTAATAAAACAACAATTTAAATATTAGTCTAACTGATATTTAAATCATAACGACGAGTGATATTTGATTGAGCGTGTATGGCAAGTAATTGAACGAGTATTGCAAATTCAATTCTTACCTCCCACTATTTTTCGGCGAGCCTCTAACCCTCCGTCGAGTACTCGGGAAACCGCGTTTCCTAGTGGGCTAGGATCCCGTTAAATAACACACAATCTTGACTTTGGCCAACAAATTGTATGATATTTAACTAGGTAGATCTCTAAGATCAATTGGATCCAATCCAATTCCTAGATCCAGTAGGCGGATATCCAAATCCTTAACATATATCTTATATATGCTAATACATCCAATGTATTGCCTAACCATTTTCCTCTGAATCAACTAAGCCTTGGCTTTGGCACAACAAGCTTAATGATCCCAGTCAAGCGCGACCCATTGACCATGGAAAGCTTCGTAATCAATGTCGATGGACAAGAAGTGGTCTTGACTTTGGCCAACAAACCACAACTTGGACAAGACACCAATATAGAACAAAACTCTCGTGATTCAAACACATCTTCGACGGACAAAGGGCTTGACTTTGGCCAACAACCCAATGCCAATCTAGGATCTTGAGTATGAATCACTCAATGGAAGGAAAAACGCATGATATTTGATGAGGGTTTTTCGCGTGCAAATTGGCTACCAATTTATTATCTTTGTTAAGGTCTCATCATCATACACCCTTAAACATGCATTCTAAATACATAATAAAGCGTATATGAAAATAAAACAATAATGATATGCGGATGGATACTTAACACATTGATCCTAGATCAAATCTCTCTTTTATCTCTCTCATACTACTCTACTAGCACTTGTATTACTTCTACCCGTTACACTACACTTCTAAAGAAACCTCATATATATAGAGGGGAATAGATGAGAAGAGAATACAAATAGAAAAGAGGTGATAAGGCTGGACACGCAGGTCCAATTTAATAAATCGAATTTATTACAACAATTTCCAAAATTGCCCCCACCCGACTAATATCCATCCGATATACACTATTCATTCATCACAACCAAGTATTCACACAAGCATGTTATCAATCAATCTAATCAAATTAATTAATCTGATAATTAGTGATCATCCAATGTTCAAACAACGATTTGATTTTGATCGAGTCAAACTCGTTTGCGAATAAGTACTCAAAGTACGAATTCTTGAATTAAATTAAACTACGTCATTAAATCCAATTTAATATGCATTCAATTCTAATTCATTATTTAATTCCAAATTAAATATTACACTTTAATAATAAACCTTTTACGACTTAAATTCCAAATTTAATCGCAACGCGTCTCAAAGACCGATTAACGTCCAACGTCAATTCAATTAAAGTCCAATGGGCTTTTAATTGATTTCTTAAGGCGTGGACTTTTGGTCAACTCGGGTCAAACCGAATAACCAAAATCCAATCCGGGATTTACCCCATTAGCCCATAAATCAATCTTGGCCCATTAGGCCCAATTAAACTTTAAAGGTTCATTAAATCGCATTTGGGCTTTATGGAAGTGGTTTTGGGCCCAATTGGATCCAATCCAATTTTTTGCCTAAACCTAACTTTGTACAACAAAGCCCAACAAGCCCAATGACAACTTTAAAAGCCAAAATCCAATTTCAAGGCCCAATTAATTAAATACAAAAATCCAATTTTACATTCAATTAACCTAAAGTGTATTACATGATTAATTACCCAAATTAACATTTCTAAAACATTAATTTTACAATTAATCATGCACAATTTCATTATCACATGCCCACACATTTAATGAAAAATCAAACCCATTTTCATGCTTCAAAGTCTTGGCAATTTGGGGATTTTATGTCCGATTCAAATTCAATCCAATCAATTACACAATCGACATTAAATCATATACCCAAATGATTTCCAATTCATCTAATGAACAAAAAATCAAAATTCCAAGACAATTTGGGCTTATCAAATTCGGCCAACATAAGAAATTGGGGAAAAATGATCCAATCACATTTTCATGAAATTGATCCAATCAATCTTCAATTCAACTATATTTAAGCATACTTAATCATCCAATTTCATAAAATCATGCTCAAATTGAAAATACCCAATTTATCATTTTAGGCCAACTTTAATATTTGGGGAAAAATGTTTCTAACATTAATTCATGAAATTGATCTAATCAATATTCAATTAAACATGTATTAAGCATACTTAAACATCCAATTTATTCAAATCATGCTCAAATACAAAATACCCAAATTTTAAGCCCTAAACTTTCATGCTTGAACCTAGGCTCTTGATGCCATTGTTGGTTTTATTCTAGGTCCCAAGATCATCAAACAAGCATGAAGATGTGTGAAATACATATCAAAGAAGTTGCGGAATACTTACATTGATCGGTTGAGACGAAACGACGAACAAAACTCAAGTTTTTGTCCTTCAAAGTGGCGCCCAACAGTGCAGATTTTTCTGCCCACTGTTTTCATTTTGAGCTGAGATTTGAGCTCGAATCTTCGTCATTTGATTCCCGGCTCGTGGGTGGGTTTCCCTAACACCTTTGTATGTCTCTCGGAGTGCTAGCTCGCTTGGATTTGCCACAAAACCCTGATTTTAACCTTGTAAAATTCGGCCAACCCTGGCAGTTCACTGCCTTGGGCGTGAATGGTGAAGAGAGTGGGAGAGAAGAATTGGTGTATTAGGTCTAAGCATTTCCTAAATGCTTTATATATTACCATAATATAATATTAAACATTTACCAAACAATTAACTCTTTTACCCTTGGTAAAAGGTAAAAGGGAAAAGCATTTTTTTTCCAAAAATCAAAACTTTTCCCCCCAAATATTCCCTCCAATTTCAATGGTCAAAGTCAAAGAGTCAAAGTTACTTTTCCAAAAGGCGATTTGACTTTTATGACTTGCGATGTGATTTGCGATGCGACTTGTGGCACGTGATTCAAAATCGACGTAACGTCGCAAACACATTCCGAGCTCGGTTTCGATAATTCTAAATTAACGATTATCTCGATGCCTCGTTAATAAATCCAATTTACTAATCACGTCGCTCGAGAATTAATTCCAAATTAATTCAAGTGCCCGAATTAAAATCTAATTTTAATTCCTAATCGAAATCCAATTTCGTTTAATATATCGAATATATTATTTATCGATTAATTCCAAATTAATCGTTCTCTCTCTTTAAATTGATATTTTATCCCAGATAAAATATCTCCGTAATTAATCCCAGATTAATTTTCTCTCTCTTCTAATTAATCCCAGATTAATGTATAATGCGAGTCATACGTCATCGGTGTATCATTGGGAAGCGACCCATGAGATCTCCGGATATGTTGGCAGTAAACTCTCGTCGTCGGACTATCCGAACACGTAAGTACCAAGTATTACGTTTTACCGATTTACAAGACAAGGTTGGCCTCTAGCAAAGCGCCATGCCTACCCAATTCTCCGAAAATATCCTTACAGGAATATGTGATCTATATCAGGCGTAGTATACGTAGTATTGCGTATTTCGATCCAGTATCGGATGATCACGTGCTAGGCCTAGGGCTGGATATGTGTCTGCCCCGTACGAAGCACATGTCGGATGTCTGGTAACTAGTCTCTATAATCGGATATACATGACCAAGTCATAATATCCCGATAGCCGCGCAGCATATAAGAGCACTAATACCGTATCCTACGTGACCATCTTCTCCATATGACTGGAGTGACACTTCCGTCTTGACATCACACCCAATACACTACGATTCTCAATATACCCAGCATCGGCGTACACAGAACCTGTTAAAGCCCTGGACGACCTCAACTAAAGTACATTGATTGTCGCAAGTATTAGCGGTGGCAAGTCTCAGGTTAAGACCAAATACACCTACCCTGATTGCAGACTCCCATAGACACAAGGTCATGCTACCAATGGGATTCTGCGGTGGTCTAATCCAGAGCGAAGCTGTTTCCCGTACCATCGGTGAAACACAACCTCCTATTACACTTGCCTGAGTATCCTATACCCAGATATACGAGAACTATGCCGTTATGTCTCACATAACACGCACAAGTGTAATACTAGTCTTTTACGCATCTATCGATGTCTAATCTCGACAATGCTCTGACTAGGGATGTTTAATGATTTATCCTTCGTTGATTGATACTGTCTCATATCATTCTCAATCTAGGAACAAATCATAAGGACCTCCCATCATTTATATATCTAAGGTGATCTAATCACAAATGATAGGAGTGCAATCTCCTTTGTTACATAGTTAATTTGTACAGCAACACTATGATCTGTACAAATAGTGACGCTATGGGTCATAACTGTCCAACAAAGGATTCATGGTTAACTTGAATATCTAACCTAACATACACATGATTGAATCTCTAAGCTGGATAGGCGTGACTGCGCCTAACTACGTAAACTAGAATGTAGGTCTAACTACCTGAATGAGATGATTGGACCTAAAACTGACCCAGACATGCATAGACTGTTGGACAATTATGACCCAGACATCAATTTTGTACAAAGATCATGGTGTTGTTGTACAAATTAACTATGTGACAAAAGGGAAATTGCTCTTTTATCATTTGTAATTGGATTACCGAGATATATAATATGAAAGGTCCATATGATTAGTTCCGGATTGAGATGATATGAGACAGTATCAATCCATAAAGGTTTAAATCATTAACATCCCTAGTCGTATATTATCGAGACTGGACATCGGTAATGCGGAATAGACTAGTGTTGCACTTGTGCGCGTTGTGGGAGCCAACGGCATAGTTCTCATATATTTAAGTATTGGATACTTATGCAAGTGCGATAGAAGGTTGTGTTTTACCGATGGTACGGAAAACAACTTCGCTCTGGATAGACCCCGCAGAATCCCATTGGTAGTATGTCTATGTGTCTATGGGAGTCCGCTTCAGGGTAGGTGTATTTGGTCTTAACCTGAGACATGCACCGCTAATACTTGCGACAATTAATATACTTTGGTTTTGGTCGTCCAGGGCTTTAACCGGTTCTGTGTACGCCTATTCTAGGTATATTGAGAATCGCAGTGTATTGGGTGTGATGTCAAGACGGAAGTATCACTTCAGTCATAGTGGAGATGATGATCACATAGGATATGAAATTGGTGCTCTTATATGATGCAGCTATCGGGATAATATGACTAGGTCATGTTTATCCGATTATAGAGACTAGTTATTAGAGATCTGATATGTGCTTCATAAGGGGCAGACATATTTCCAGCCCTAGGCCTTGTACGCGGACATCTGATACTGGATCGATATACACAATACTACGTATACTACGCCTGACATAGATCGTATATTCCTTTAAGAATATTTCTGGAGAATTGGATAGGCACGGTACTTTGCTAGAAGCCAACCATGTCTTGTAAATCGGTAAAAATATAGTACTAGGTATGTATGTGTTCGGATAGTCTGACGACTGGATTTACTGCCAACATATTCGGGGATCTCATGGGTCGCTTCCCGAAGATTCACCGATGACGTATGACTCACACATTATTAATCTGGGATTAATTGCGTAGATATTTTATCTGGGATAAAATACTATTTAAAAAGAGAGAACGATTAATTTGGAATTAATTGATAAAACGATTAATTTGGAATTAATCGATAAAATAATATATTCGATACATTAAACGAAATTGGATTTCGACGCGGAATTAAAATCAAATTTTAATTCAGACAAACGAGTTAATTTAGAATTAATTCATTAGCGACGTGAATAGTAATTTTGCTAGGTATAATTATTTAATTAAATTTGATTTAATTACATCGCAACGGAAAATTCGTTAATTTGGAATTAACGAACCCGAGCCCGGGAGTGTTTGCGGGCCCACTCGTATTTCGAATTAAGTGGGGCCTATAAGTCACATCAAGCGTCAAATCACTAGTTATTCATGTGATGGATGTCTTATCACTTTGAGTGATTGACATCTAGTCACTATTCATTGAGTGATATGAATAGTTGATGAAGGTCGTTGAAGGCTTTAAAGCCTTGTACCAATTTTTTGGTAAAAGTGATTTGATTTTTAATTTTGTGTATTAGATACACAATACACCAAAATCTTCATTCAATCTCTTCCTACACCATTCGGCCAAGGGGACTCCTTCTCATTCTCTCCCAATTCGGCCAAGGGCCAATTTTCTCTTGTCATTTCTTGCTTGGCCGAGAACTAGAGGAAGATCAAAGAGAATTTTGTGGAAAAATTTCCAAGGTGCTAGCACACATTAGAGTCTTACAAAGATTATAGGGAAACGTTTCCCATGAGCATGGAATCTCATCACATGAAGCTTGGAGCTTGAAGAACACAAATGGACAACAAAAAGGAGCTTGGCCGTGAGCTTCATCCATGGAGTAAAAGTTTTGTTGTTCGACTCATCTCTCATCCGATCAATGTAAGTATGATTCCGCCATTCTTCTATGAGTATTCACACATGTTTCATTGCTTGAATGATCTTGGGACTAAAGTAGAAACCCAACAATGGTATCAGAGCCATTTTGAGCATGAAATTGATTTAAGGTAAAATTTGGGTAAAATTGATTTGAGCATGTTTGAATGAAATTGATTGTTTGAGTATGCTTGAATGATGATAACATAGTGTTATGCATTGTCAATTTGATGAAAATTGAAATGGATAATTTTTTCCCCAAAATTTGGCTTGGCCGAGTGGCCGAGTGTCATTGGTGCCCTAAATGTCATGGTGATTTTTTTATTTTGATCATTGGATGAGTTGAAATCACTTGGGTAATGTTGATTTAAGTTTCAATTGGATTGAAATCGGAATCGGACAAAGAAAACCCTTATTGCCGTGAGTGTAGAAGCATGGAAAATGGTTGATTTTTGATTCAAATGTATTGGACTTGTGTTGATGATGATAAGCATAATTAATTGAGTAAATTGGTGTTTTGGAAATATTAATTTGAGTAATTAATTATAGCTATACACTTTGTTGAATTGAATTGTGAGATTTGGAATTTTAATGATTTAATTATTTGGGCTAAATTTGGAATTGGGCATGTAAAGTTGAATTTGGGCTTAATGGGCTTGGTTGGGCCAAGTTTGGTTTAGGATAATTGATTGGATCCAATCGGGCCTAAAACCATTTCCATAAAGTCCAAAAATAACCATTGGGTCTTTAAAGTTTAATTAGGCCTAATGAGCCGAAATTGATTTCTATGGCATAAAGGGTGATTCCTTACTTGGGCTTTGGTTGCCGAAGCCCATGCCTTATGAAATTAATTGAAAGCCCATTGGAATTTAATTAAACGACATTGGATGTTATCGGGCTTGAGACCCGTTAAGATTTAGAATCTAAGTCACAAAGGCTCATTAATAAGGTGTAGTTATTTAATTTAGAATTAAATAAAGAATTAGTATTGAATACGAATTAAATTGGATTTAATGTTGTAGTTCGATATAATTCAAGAATTCATACTTTGAGTACTTATTCTTAAAATGAGTTTGACTCGCGCAAATCAAATCATTGTTTGAACATTAGATGGTCATTAATTTCAGATTAATTAATTGGATTAGATTGATTGATAACATGCTTTGTGTGAATACATGGATGTGATGTATGAATAATTATATCAGATGGATATTAGATGGGTGAGGGCAATTTTGGAAATTATTGTAATAAATTTAGAGTTTTATTTTGGACCTGCGTGTCCAGCCTATTACCTCCTGACTCTGTGTATTTCTCTTCTCACCTATTCCCCTCAATGGAAATGAGGTTTCTTTAGAAGTGTTATGTAATTGGGTAGAAGTTGTGCTAGCGGGAGAGAAGAGTGAGAGTTTAGTTCTAGGAACAAAGTGTTTAAATATCCATCTGCATATCATTATTAAATTTATTTGAGCGCCTTATTATGCTTTTAGAATGCATGTTTAAGGGTGTATGATGATGAGACCTTAACAAAGATATTAATTGGTTGCCAATTACGCGAAAAAACCCTCACAACATATTAAGCGTTTTTTCCTTCCATTGAGTGTTCTTCCACTGAAGATCCAAGGTTGGCATTGGTTTGTTGGCCAAAGTCAAGACCTTTGTCAATCACGTATGTGTTTGAATCATGAAGGCTTTGTTCCATATCGATGTCTTGCCCAAGTTGTGATTTGTTGGCCAAAGTCAAGATCACTTCTTGTCCATCGACATTGATTACGAAGCTTTCCAAGGTCAATGGGTTCCGCTTAACTGGGATCATTAAGTTTGTTGTGCCAAAGCCAAGGCTTAATTGATTCAGAGGAAAAAGGTTAGGGAATATATTAGATATATTGGCTTATATAAGATATATGTTTCGGACTTGGATGTCCACCTATTGGATCTAGGAATTGGATGGGATCCAATTGATCTTAGAGATCTACCTAGTTAAATATCATATAGCTTGTTGACCAAAGTCAAGGTTGTGTGTTATTTAACGGGATCCTAGCCCACTAGGAGACTAGGTTTCCCGAGTACTCGACAGAGGGTTAGAGGCTCGTCGAAAAATAGTGGGAGGTAAGTATTAAATTTACAATTTCGTTTAGATACTTGCCACACTCGCTCATTTCATTATTCGTCAATAAATAAACATATTAGTTGGACTAATATTTAATCGTTGTTTTAATTAAACAGTTGGACTGTATTCAAACTATTTCAAATTATAATTGATTATATAATTGGATTATGGTAATCAATATATTTGAATTTAACCAATTAAATTATAGTTGATTATATAGTTAGACTATAGTAATCATTATATTTAATAGTACCTGAAATCGTTGATTAAATAGTTGGACTATTAGAATCAAGATAAACTGAAAGATTAAGCATTTAAAACATAATCTTGGATGAAAATGTCTTTAGAGGCTTTAATTTTCAGATTGGGAATAATACCTCAGGATAATCTTGAGAACCGAGAAGTTATTTTATTTGATAAAATGACATCTCGGGCCTAAGCCCGGAGTTGAGTAAATAGTAGAGCATGATCTTTGGAAGATTCATGTGATGATAACTTTAGTACTTAATGTTAGACAAAATGACCCATAGCGTCACTATTTGCACAGATCATTGTGTTGTTGTAGCAAATTAACTATGTGATAAGGAAATTGCACTCTCATTATTTGTGATTAGATCGCCATAGATATATAAATGAAGAGAGGTCCCCATGATTAGTTCCTGGACTGAGAATGATATGAGACAGTATCAGTCCCGAAGGATTAATCATTAAAGATCCCTAGCCGGAGTATTATCGAGAATGGACATCGATAATGCGGAATAGGCTAGTATTGCACTTGTGTGCGTTGTGAGGGCACAACGGCATAGTTCTCATATATATAAGTATTGGATACTTATGCAAGTGCGATAGGAGGTGTTGTTTTCAACCGATGGTACGGGAAACAGCTTCGCTCTGGATAGACCCTTCGGAATCCCATTGGTATTATGACTATGTGTCTATAGGAGGCCGAAATCAAGGTAGGTGTGTATAGTCTTAACCTGAGACTTACATCGCTAATACTTACGATAATCGGTAGACTTTGGTCTTGGTGGTACAGGGCTTTAACCGGTTCTGTGTACACCACTTCTGGGTTTATCAGAGAGTCGTAGTGTATTGGGTGTGATGTCAAGACGGAAGTATCACTTCAGTCATATTGGAGATGATGTCACGCAGGATACGGTATTAGTGCTCTTAAGTGATGCGCATCCAATCGTGATATTATGACCAGGTCATGAATATCCGATTATAGAGACTAGTTACCATACATCCGCATGTGCTTCGGACGGGGCAGACACTTATCCAGCCCCAGCCCTAGCATGTGACTATCTGATACTGGGCCGATACGCTCAATATATTTGTATACTACGCTTGATACAGATCTTTATATTTTTAAATGGATATGTCCGGAGAATTGGGTAGACTTGGGCTTTGCTAGGAGTCGACCTTGTCTCGTAAATCGGTAGAATAGTAGACGACTAGAATGGTAACGTAGTACTGGTACGTACGTGATTCGGATACTCCGATGACCGTATTTATTGCCAACTTATCCGGGGATCTCATGGGTCGCTTCCCGATAATCCACCGATGATACATAACTCGCACTCTTGAATAATCTGGGATTATATAGAAGAGAGAGAAAATTAATCTAGGATTAATTACGGAGATATTTTATCTAGGATAAAATATCGTCTAGAGAGAGCGATAACGATTAATTTGGAATTAATCGGTAAATTAATATATTCGATATATTAAACAAAATTAGATTTCGACGCGGAATTAAAATTAGATTTTAATTCGGGCGCGAAACGAATTAATTTAGAATTAGCGAACCCGAGCCCGAGTGTGATTTGCGAGCGCATTCATATTTCGAATTCGAGTGCGGCGACGCAAGTCACATCAAGCGTCAAATCAATCGTCACATCAAGCGTCAAATCAAAAGTCACTTTGAGTGATTGATTGATTGATTGATTGATTGATGGATTGATGGAATGACTTGCATCACATCACTTTATTAAAGTGACATGTGAATAGTTGATGTAAGTTGGTGTAATAGTGTTTGGAGGGAAAATCATTTACTTTTGGTTTTATTTAAATCAATTAAGTAATTGGTTTTATTATTTTTTTCTTGGAAAATATATAAAGGCTTTTTGGAAAAGCTTTACCATACAATTACACACAACTTTCTTCTCTCTCAATTTCTCTCTTTTCTTCACGCCAAAACAGTGTTTTTCTTCACTGGTTTTGAACCAGAAATGGCGTGACACATAGGGGAGCAAGAGTGGTTTTTCATGGTGAGAAATCAAGTGCTAGCACACTTACGAGACTTGCGAAGGTGGTAGGGAGGTTCACC
>SKCR01034227.1:0-32197 GCA_019454045.1 Zanthoxylum bungeanum | reverse complement strand
TCTGCATTATATTATATTGTTTAATATTGAGGTTGCTTGTTGAGAATCCATAGACACATTAATTATGACTTGTCTTGATTAATTGTGGTAAATTCTGTATAGGGTCAGAATTTAGGATAAATACTAAGTTTCAATTAGTATCGGAGCATGACCGCAATCGTTGACCCATTTTATTATGGACCGTAGTCAACCCTTAAATTTTCCCCCATTCTTTGTTGGGACTGATTATTTGCATTGGAAAGTTCACATGAGTGTGTTCCTTAAATCCTTAGATGAGAGAGTCTAGATGTTAGTAGAGTACGGTTGTAAACCTTATGTTGTCATAGTTGATGGGGTCTCTTCCCCTAAAGATAAACTGACATGGACATACCATATTACCGTCCATTCATATTCGGCTATGGAATTTATGTCTGAGTTTCCATCCTATATACCAATGGAATTTATTTTGCACTTTTAAAGCCAAATATATTAGAATTCAATGATGGGTTTGACTCTAGCAATAGGAACATCGAGGCAATTAATGTCATTCATGCTGCTATCTGCTCCACTGAATTTAGTAGAATCTCTATGTATGAGATAACTAAGGATGCTTGGTACATCCTTCAGACTGTGCATGAGGGCACACTGTCTATCAAAAATAATAGACTCCATGAACTTGTCACTAGGTTTGAGGTCGCCAGTATGAAAGATGATGAGACCTTTGATGAATTTTATGCTGAGATTAACGACATCGTTAATTCAAGTTTTAACCTAGGTGAGACTATTCCTACCAATAGGATGGTAAGAAGAATCCTTAGATCCTTACTGATAACTTTTTGCCTAAGATCACTGCCATCAAGGAGAGTAATGACCTTGATCACCTTAAACTAGAGAACCTTGCAGGAAAAATGCAGGTATATGAGAAGAAACCTCCTGGTATAAAAGAAATCCAAAACTATAACGATTAAGATCGTAAAGGAAGTTGCTCATGAGTTCTAGCGATGATGATTGTGATAATCTCACGGATCATGATTTGGCCATGTTTGTAAAGAGGTTTAAGAAATTTCTTAAGCTTAAAAAGGTTGGTCGTGATAGGGATGGGGAGGATATGCCTAGAGAGAGTAGGCACAATAGGATAGAGTTTAGAGATGATAGGGGTAGCAACCCCGTGGTATTCAATGCAATGAGTGTGAAGGTTTGGGCACATTAGATCTGAGTGTCCCACTTACCTAAAATCTAAGGATAAGAAAGCCATGGAATCCTCGCTTAGTGATTCAGAATGTGGCTATATTTCTGATGAGTCTCCAAAAGATAGGAGCAATTTTATGGCCTTTACTGCTAGTGTGACAGGTGAGAGAGAGGAAAAAATGTTAATGATGAGATGGTAGATCAGATTTCTCTCATGATGAGTCAGTTTATGAGGATAGTATTCAGGTAGCCTTTACTGAACTATTTAATGAGAGTTTAGTTATCATGAAGACGAATATAGAGGTCAATAAGTGGTTGAATGAAGGATTGATCTGGAAAGAATGAAGCTCAAACTAAGTTTGAGCAAAGCCTTTTAATGATTGATGACCTTCAGGAGAGGAATAAAGGGCTAGTTGATAGAGTCCAATCTTTAGAAACTGAATTTGAAAATGCTAGAACACATCTGTCTGTATTTCTTGTGGGACTGAATAACAAGACCACATGTTGGGGATTGGTATGTCTCCTTATGAGAGGAAAGATTTAGGCTTTATTGAGTTAAGTTGTGCAAATGCATCAAATTCCAAAACTGTGTTTGTCACAGCTCAGTCCAAGTCTGGACATGATAAGCTGACTTCTTCTAAATATGACCTAGGAAAGAACCTATTACTGAGCGGCTTGTGAACACCAGTGTTATTCCTCATCTTGTGTCCCAACCTCGATCTAGAGTTGTGGTGAGTAAACCTCACTCTTATCCGAGGTTTGTGCATGTTTGCCATCACTGTGGCAAGGCAGGACACATTAGGCCAGGTGCTTCATGTTGCACAAACATAAGAAGAGGCCTAAGAGTGTTTCACATAGATTTGATTCTTCAAAACTGGTTTCCTAAGTTTCTGCACTAACTAAACAAGAACAATTTTTTTTGTGAGAAACTTGCATGTTAACTAGTGTTGTGATATTTTATATCGTACAACAAGTGTACGATGTCAAGTTTTAGTAAAGATAAGTGAAAGAGTGTCGAACCCACATGGATTGTATTCAACTCACACTTCCATAGACACATTAACTAAGACTTATCTTGATTAATTGTGGTAAATTCCGCATAGGGTCAGAACCTAAGATAAATACGAACTTTCATGGGTAATGATGAGCAGCAAGTGGAAACAACAAACATCAGCAAAGGTTTTCAAGATCCTCGGCAGCACCATGTTCAATGTGAGAATCAGTTTTTGATCAGCAGTATATGGAAAATGGGTAATGATGAGCAGTAAGTAAATTATCTTTCTTTTCATGGCAGTAAAATTTTGCCATTTGCTTTCCATTTTGAAGAGTTTCTTTGAGACCCTAGAGGGAGCACTACTTTGAATTTGAAAGCAGGATTATTGCTTTAAAATTCATGCATTAACTATATGTCAAGTAACTAGCAGAAGCATGTTTCTTGTGAAATAAGACCAGCATAGAAAAAGAATTTGACTTTCGCCACAACTTTGCAGTCTATCCACTTATTGGTTGTAAAATTGTCATTACGTAACCTTTTCTGCATAGTTTCTTATGGAGAATCCTCTGTTTTCTATTACAACAATGGACTCATGTGCAGAAACATTTAACAGCTAGAGACTTATATGAGATAACAGTTAGTCAAATTTCATCATTTTTACTGATACAATAGTATTTGCCGAAGAAATCTTATACCAAACATTACAAGTCGAAGAAAGACAAGTGTGAGGAGGGAAATCTGTCACGGAGCAAATTAGTATAGAGATGAATTGGTATAATTGGTGCAAGGAATATTAAGCATTCTTTTGGTGACTTAAATTATGAAATTTTCATTTGATATTTACTGATTTGAAGAAAATATTCTATATTAACATAGTAAAATGTATACATTGATTCTAATAGCTACAAATAAGTGTTTGTTGATGGCTTTGTCCTAGAGAAACAGAAGATGAAGCTGAGAAATGGCATGTCGACAGAGAAGTTAGCAAAGCTTTCTCTAGATCCTCCGGCATGCATCCTTTAACCAATGACAAGACATAATTCAAGAAAGTACTATCACAAGGCAGAGTGATTGGTCCATTGGATGGAAGTCCGAATTCTTCTTCAGACATTCTGAAGAGCACAATGAAGACACTTCTGCTGAGATATTCTAACGGAACTGTGAATCTCACGTTATCAATTGTATAAACAACAAAGTAGCCTTTGTTGGCAACTGATGAGTTTTGTGCAGCTGAACTTCTTGGGAAGGAAATTCTCCTCCGCTTCATTGCAGCCATTTTCTGCCACTTTTTTATTATTTGAATGAGCCTTTTTGAGTTAATCATGTTTGTAGAATGAAGAATTCTGAACAAAGAAGTTCTAGAGATTTGATTTTCTTGATAAGAAGAAGTTGTGTTGTGGTGCAGAAGCAATGTGAATTAGATCTTATATATATTAATGAGGAGAGACAGCATCATATGCTTTTGTTTCTCCATGTTTAGGTGATGAGATGCATGCCCATGTGATCATCGAAGCAAAGAGATCGTTGGACTTGGGATTGTGTTTAGTTCCTGATAAGAATGATATATTCAAGGTAGGCCATTGTCACTTGTTAGTTAGTTGAGCTAGTGTCTTCTTCTGCCAGTCTTGTGCATTAACTGTGTTGGACAGTTGCTTTGATGCTGCTTCTATTCTGCTGGGGCTTTAGCGAAACAAAACATGTGAAACCAGAGACAAATGGCAATAACTCAGCACATGGCGGTGGACCATAGCAGGGCTGGTCTAAAATTTGTGATGGCTTAAATTCATAACAAACTTCATCAATCACACAATAAATATTCAGGGTAGACAATCTGAGTATGCGAACAACATTGGTAGCTGACGTTATGTTATGATTGCACTAGACCCGATATTGCATATGTTGTAGGTTTACTATATAGATTTACTAGTAGACCCGGTATGAGCATTGAAATGCTATTGAGAGGGTTATAAGATACCTGAAAAGGACCATTAACCTAGAATTACATTATCGATGATTTTCCGATTCCAAGGCTACCAACATATATATTTTCCGGAGTCTGAGATGATAGCACTAGCATTAGCTAGTGAAGAAGCAACTTGATTAAGAAGTTTGCTACTAGATACCCCTTTATGGGAGAGACCGATATCAGTTGTCTTGATCCGTTGTGATAGTACTGCGATTATTGCAAATATTCAGAACTGTTATTATAACAGTAAGAGAATGCATATAAACAATACAATTAGTGAATACCTCTATTCTGGAATTGTAAGAATGGATCATGTATGGACTGATGGTAACTTAACTGATTCTTTGATGAAATGACTAGCAAGAGAGAAGGTATTCAATACTTAGAAAAAAATGAGATTATTGCCATTAGACAGTCACCGATGATGGAAACCCGACCTAATAGACTAGAGATCCCAAGAAATAGGTTCAATGGGTAATAACAAGTCATGAAGTGATGATGAATCATGCTATTATTTTATTTGTGAGTTACATTCTGAGAGAATGATATCGTGAAACGATGTAAGAATGAGTTATATATTTAACTCTTAATGTGTTCTATACTCTATGTAGGGTGGAGTACCCAGTTACAAGAGTATTCTTGATAGACATACATATGTGAATGTAGAAATGTGGATGCTTCTTATGAAATTTTGGGTAAACGTTTCTAGAGCATTCACTACACTGGGATATACGTGCACAACAGTAATACATGGGCTTTTTGACTTCACCCTAAAAGGTTTGTGTATGTAACGTTGGCAGAGATAGAGTTCAAAACTACGAGTTACTCTAGTATAATCTGAATCGTCAACATTATATAAAGGTTTAAGTCGATAGAAACATTTATTTATGCACGACCTTATCTTATATTGCTCGATGAAATTTATTTTTAAATTCAAGTGAGGATTGTTAAGAATTGATTATGAATTTAAAAAAAAATTAATAATAATTTCAGTAATCGAAATACTTTAAATACAAAAGTATTTAATTTGCTTACTAATTATTACTTATTTTGTTAGTTGCAATTAGTGGATATCAATTCAAAAAACCAGAACAACATGGCCTACTCTTCTATCAGACTGTTCATTTTATTTGCTCTCTTCTCGGCCATGGCGTTATTTTGCTTCATGTTGCTGTTTCATTTTTTCACCGCTTTCTCTCCTTGCTTTGATATGCTTGAGTGAGAGAAATGAGAGCTTGAAGGTTGATTGTTTCTAGTTTTTTAGGAACTAAAATGGGTTTGCTTTTGGCTGTTATGGTGATAGCACTATGTGGAACTTTCAGTGCTTTGCCTGTTCATGGTTCTGCAGCAACAGTTGCGTTACCACCATGGAGAATGCCGCAAAATCTATCAAATATCCAACAACCTGATAGGCTAGGCCAACCGCCTCCCATGCTACCAGTATTCTTCTTGATTTCTTGAGATATCGAGCAAATATTTTAAGTGTGAGTATACCAATCGGTTTTAAGCAAAATCAATTGATACATATTTTTCTAGACTTGTTTTATCCTGGGGACGGGGGCTGACATACTGTGTTGATGGTGTTTTTAGGCACTATGGTATTTAAGACAGCACAACAGGGGCAAAATGGTAATTTTCTCCTTGGTCAAAGATCATTAATACCGACCCGACCACATGAGTGAGTGGCCGAGAACTTCATGATCCGATAACCGACCACTTTGGTTCGGATGACCGAGCACTATCAGATCGGTAGAAGCATTCTCAGCACAAAGGACCATCATGACCGACCTCATGAAGACCGGGAATATGTCGGGATATGCTCCAGAAGATAAGTTATCCTACTTTCATGGGGAAAACTGATGAGTCAGTGTCCAAATAGGATAAAAGAAGTGAAGATAGTTTTAATTAGGAATCCTTATGGGAAAATGGAATAGTTTTGACTAGGAATCCTTATGGGAAAAAGGAATAGTTTCAACTAGGAAATTCTTGTACAAATAGGAATATGATTTCTTCACCATTATAAATAGGAGGGTAGAGTGGAGAGAAAAGGGGAGGAACAAGAAAAAAGATAGAAAGAGAGGAACAAGAAAAGAGAGAAAGAGAGGAACAAAAAAAAGAGAGAAAGAGAGGAACAAGAAAAATAGAGAATAAGAGGAACAAGTTGAGAGCAAGGTAGAGTTGAGATCAGAATCACCAAGCTCTGACTTGTAAAACACAAAGAACGGTCTGAGAAGCGCATTTTGAATAATAAAAGTATCATCTTGTTTGTGCCCGTGGACGTAGGTCGGATCCAAATCCACCGAACCACGTAAAATCTCCTTTGTTGATTGGTGTATTTATTTCTTCTGTCTTTTGCTAAGTTTGCCTTTGGTCCCCCATAACCAAACAAATTCACTATTGAATGAGGATTTCCTCGGGAGTGATATTCCAATATTACCCTGAGACCAAAATCAGCCGTCAACAGTTGGCGCCGTCTGTGGGGAACTGGACAAAAAGCAACTCGTGTAGTAAGACAATGCGGAAGGCGGAAACCACCAATCATCAGGAAACTCAGCCGCAGATTGGATGGAGAAGATCGAGGAGAACCTAAGGAAAGAAAGGAAGGAAAATCAAACCTTGCTAAAAACCATAGTAGACCGGTTGGAAAAGATAGAGGGAGCACACGACGAGGCCGGGACTAGCGACGAAGGACGAAATAGCAGAGGAAAAAAAAATTGTTGATACAAGTGAGGACGACAGACCCCGGAGAAGGGGCCCCTACAGGGTAAAATCTGTAGTGGTTCAGGAAGACTCTCAAACTGAAGACATGTGGCGATATAAATTATGAACAAAATTTTCATTTGATATTTAACATTAACAAAAAAATATTCTACATAACATAGTAAAATGTATACATTGACTCTAATAGCTACAATAAGTGTTTGTTGATGGGTTTGTCTAGAGAAACAGAAGATGAAGCTGAGAAATGGCATGTCGAAAGAGAAGTTAGCAAAGCTTTCTCTAGATCCTCAGGCATGCATCCTTTAACCAATGACATGACATAATTCAAGAAAGTACTATCACAAGGCAGAGTGATTGGTCCATTGGATGGAAGCCCGAATTCTTCTTCAGACATTCTGAAGAGCACAATGAAGACACTTCTGCTGAGATATTCTAAGGGAACTGTGAATCTCACGTTATCAATTGTATAAACAACAAAGTAGCCTTTGTTGGCAACTGATGAGTTTTGTGCAGCTGAACTTCTTGGGAGGAAATTCTCCTCCGCTTCATTGCAGCCATTTTCTGCCACTTTTTTATTATTTGAATGAGCCTTTTTGAGTTAATCATGTTTGTAGAATGAAGAATTCTGAACAAGAAGTTCTAGAGATTGATTTTCTAGATAGAAGATTGTTAGATTGTGTTCTAGCAAAGTTAAGAGTTAATATATATCTATATATATATATTATGAGGAAAGACAGCATCATATGCCCATGTTTCTTGGTGTTGGGTTGATGGGATCTGTGGCCATGTGATCATCGAAGCAAATAGATCGATGGACTTGGGATTGTGTTTAGTTTCTGATAAGAATCATAAATTCAAGGTAGGCCATTGTCACTTGTTAGTTTGTTGAGCTAGTTTGTTAAACAGTTGCTTTCATTCTGCCGGGACTTTAGCACATGGCGGACCATTGACAAATCACCTTTTTGATTTCTTCTTGCCAAGTGGGTCTACAGTTTTTGATGGCCTTAAATTCACAAAAAACTTTACCAATCACACATAAATATAGATTATTTGATCATAGCATCATGCTCCAAGAACAAAAATTTCCTTACATTAATCATTTTTTAATATGTAACCAAATACACTTGACCCAAGAGATGCTTGTGATCTGCCTGACAAGAGGATTTTTGTGCTCAACAAAGTGGCCCTTATTAGCAAGCAATGTGTGTAGTTACATTTGAGGTACGTAATGAAAATTCTATTCCTTTTGATGACAACAAATTTTCCCTTTTGCTTGCCATCTTGAAGAGTTTCTTGGAACTGATCATAGTGGATTAAAAATTTAGGGGAGATTTACTTGAATCTCGGCATCTGAAAAAGTTTTTATGTAGATGAATTTCATTCAATCAGTTCTAGTAAAATTTAGCCATTCAATTGGACAGAAATTAACTTATTGAAACAAAAGTTTTTATTTGATATTTTACTGAACTAAAGCAAGTATACATCAGAATTGTGACATCTACAGCAAGTCTAGAATTGATTTCTTCAATAGCTATAAATAAGTGTTTGTTGATGGCTTTGTCCTAGAGCAAGAGAAGATGGAGCTGAGAAATGGCACGTCGAGAGAAAAGTTACAGAAGATTTCTCTAGATGCTCAAGTATGCATTCTTAACCAATGAAATGACATAACTAAAGGAAGTACTATCTCAGGGCAGAGTGATATGTCCATCGGAAGGGAGTGTCCGAATTCCTCTTCAGAAGATTTCTCTAATTGCTCTATGAAGAACATTTCTGCCTCAGATATTCCACAGAACTGTGAATCTCATGTTATCAGCTGTGCAGACAACAAAATGGCTTTATCAGCAACTGATGAGCTCTGTGCTTGCACCACTTCTTGGGAAGGAATCCTATGCCGCTTCATTGCAGCCATTTTCTGCCACTTTTGAGTTGATCATGATTGTGGAGTGATGATTGAGAAGGAACTGGAATAGAAGCTGTAAAGAGATAGATTTTCTTGGTAAGGAGATTATTGTGTTGGATAGAAATTTAAATATTTTTCATGCAATGCTATGGAAGAAGCCTTTCCAAAGAGATCATTGAGGTGAAATAAAGTGTATATTTGTTGATCATGTTGTGAAATAACGATCACTTTAGGAAGTGTTTGAGGAAAAACCGAATTCGTATTATTACTACCAAGAATAATACTACAAGTTTACAAAACAAGAAACTCACAAAAACCTCACTTACACTCTCTACACAATTGCTCACTTATTGGGATAATAATAAGCTCACTGGAATGGTTTTTTATAGTAGAAAAACGTACTACTATTCATCCCTGATTTATGCCACAATTCATGGCTTTATCAAGAATATGGCTTCTTTTCTTCAATTGTCAAAGATCACCTAAGTTGCTTGGCAACTTCTTCATGGAGTCTTCAAATAGTGGTTAGCATGTCATATGCATTTCCCATGCATGAAAGTGTCAGCTGAACTAACAATTCTCCCCCTCCAGCTGCATCGAAACAATCGTCATCTGACAGCTATCCCGGCTATGTCTCTGCACAACTCTAGCTTGTCCCGAGTAACCACCTTTGTTAACATATCGGCTGGATTCTCATCTGTATGGATCTTCACTAGTCTCAGCAGTTGTTGATCCATTACCTCGCGTATCCAGTGATAACGAATATCAATGTGTTTCGTCCGGGAATGATACATTGAGTTTTTGCTCAAGTCCAGAGCACTCTGACTGTCACAATGTATCTTGTAGTCTGTTTGCTTGATCCCTAACTCTTGGAGAAACCGCTTTAGCCACAACATTTCTTTTCCTGCCTCAGCTATGGCAATGTACTCAGCTTCTGTTGTGGATAATGCTATACACCTCTGCAATCTTGACTGCCATGACACAGCTCCCCCTGCAAAAGTGTAAATGAATCCTGATGTAGATTTCCTACCATCAAGATCTCCCGCCATATCTGAATCTGTATAGCCTTCCAAGATCGGATCAGCTTCCCCGTAACACAGACGAAACTTCGTTGTACCTTGAGGTACCTGAGAATCCATTTGACTGCCTCCCAGTGTTGTTTTCCAGGATTAGAGAGAAAACGGCTCACTACACCACTGCGTGTGCAATATCTGGCCTGGTACATACCATTGCATACATTAGGCTTCCAACAGCTGAAGAATACGGTATTGCTGACATTTCCTCTATCTCTTTCTTGGATGAGGGGCACGAACTCTTGCTCAGTTTGAAATGGTGCGCTAGCGGAACGCTGACTGGTTTGGCTTTCTGTATATCGAACCTCCTGATTACCCGTTCAATATACCTCTCCTGTGAAAGCCACAACTTCTTGTTATGTCTGTCAAGAACAATCTCCATTCCCAAAATCTGTTGAGCTGGTCCTAAGTCTTTCATGTCGAAAGCCTTGGAGAGTTCCTTCTTCAGCTGGCTGATCTTCGTTGCTTCTTGTCCAACAATCAACATGTCATCTACATAAAGTAGAAGAGCAACAAAATTTCCATCTGGAAACCTTTGAATGTATACACACTGAACTGTTGCAGTTCTTTTGTAGCCTTGACCCACCATGAATGAGTCGAACTTCTTGTACCATTGCCTCGGTGCTTGCTTGAGACCGTACAAGATCTTTTTCAGCTTGCAAATAAGGTTTTCTTTACCTGAAACCTTGAATCCTTCTGGCTGCTCCATGTAGATTTCTTCATTCAGATCACCATGAAGAAATGCTATTTTTACATCCATCTGTTCAAGCTCCATGTTCAATCTGGCTACCAATCCTAGGATGACTCGGATTGAAGCCATTTTACCACTGGTGAAAAAATCTCATCAAAGTCAATCCCTTTTTCTGTAGGAATCCTTTGACCACTAGCCGAGCTTTGTGTTTCACCACTTTTCCGCTGCCATCTTTCTTGAGCTTGAATACCCATTTGTTCTTCAGTGCCTTCATTCCATGTGGGAGCTTGACTATCTCATAAGTGTTGTTTTTCTGCAGAGATTCCATCTCATCTTGCATTGCGTGCAGCCATTTGTCTTTGTCCTTATGAGATACCGCTTCGTTGAAGGTTTCTGTCTCCCCCTCATCAGTAAGCAGAATGTATTCTGATCCTGAATATCTGGCTGATGGAATCCGGCCTCTCTCGGATCTTCGTACTGGAGGTTCTGGCTGTCTGATATCATCCGGATCTGTGGATGAACTCGAAGCCTCTGATGGAGCAGGCTGCAGCTCCCCCTGCTCAACACCTCCTTCCTCCTCTGGTTCTGCTTCTGGTATGTCTTGCACCCCATCATCATCTGTGGCCACTGGTGTTGGTTCTGGTGGGGTGTGTCTGGATTTGCATCGGCATTGTCGGCACTGGTTTAGAAGGCATCTTGGGCTTTTCAATGTCTTCTATTGTCTGGTCTTCAAGAAACACTACATCCCTGCTTCTGATGACCTTCCTTTCCTTCGGGTCCCATAACCTGTATCCAAATTCTTCGTCTCCATAGCCTATGAAGATGCATGGAGTAGTCCTTGCATCGAGCTTCTGCCTGAGCTCCTTGGATACATGTGCAAATGCTAAACATCCGAATATTCTGAGGTGAGAATATGAGGGATTCTTACCAGACCACTCTTTCTCCGGAATCTCGAAGTTCAACGGTACAGATGGTGATCTGTTGATCAGGTAGCAGGCGGCACGAACAGCTTCTCCCCAGAATGGCTTTGGCAGCTTAGCCATACTGATCATGCTTCTGACTTTCTCCATAATGGTGCGGTTCATCCTTTCAGCGACACCATTGTGTTGTGGGGTGCGTGGAACAGTCCTCTCGTGTCGAATGCCGTGACTTCCGCAGTAGGCATCGAACTCCCTGGAAGTGTATTCGCCTCCATTGTCTGCGAAGGCACTTCAGTTTCTTCCCTGTTTCACGCTCGACCATGGCATGGAACAGTTTGAAATAATCCAGGACCTGATCCTTTGATTTCAGAAAATACACCCATACTTTCCGAGAAGCATCGTCAATAAAAGTCAGAAAATATTTATTACCGCCTAGTGAGTTTACCTCCAAGGGACCACATACATCAGAGTACACCAGACTGAGTAACTCTGATTTCTTTGTAGAAGAGAAATTGAAAGAGACTCTGTGTTGCTTACCGAATAGACAGTGATTGCAAGGATCCAGAGTAGCATTTTTGGAGACGGTGATTAGATCCTTCTTTGTCAAGGTAGACAACCCCTTTCACTCATGTGACCGAGTCTCTGGTGCCACAGATTCTGAGAAGCCTCCCGTTCAGCTACATTTAGGCTTTCTGCACAAATCTTCACATGAGTCTTGTACAAGGTTCCACAGATGTGTCCTCGGGCGATGACCATAGCACCTTTGATCATCTCCAAGTGCCGTTACTGAAGTGGCTAGCATAGCCCTGTTTGTCAAGGGCTACTCCCGAGAGTAAGTTGAGCCGAAGTTCTGGAACATGTCTGACTTCCTTCAGGGTTATTGTATACCCTGCATTTGTCCGCAACTGTATTTCACCAATTCCTTCTATCTGAGAAGAACTGGTATTCCCCATCTTCACTGCTCCAAAGTCTCCTGCTTTGTATGTTGTGAAGAAATCTCTGTGAGGAGTGACGTGGTAGGATGCTGCAGTATCTACCACCCACTCGACATCCTGAGTTGCGGTGTGAAGGCATGCTTCTTCCTGGCCGGAGCATATAGCTACATCCACCGTAGTAACTACTAGTGTCTCCGCGTCATTCTTCTTCGGCTGGTTATTGCCTTGTCCCTGCTCCCGTTGCAGTTTCCGGCAATTTTTCTTCAAGTGGCCTTCTATGCCACAGTGGAAGCACTTGTATGTCTTTTTCCCGTCCTTGGACCTGCCCCTGCTTTTGCTTCTGCCTCTTCTCCCACCTTGATGTTTCTCATGTTGTCTTCCTCGCTGCTCCGTGATAAGGGCTTCTGTTTGATCTGAGCCCACATCTTTTCTTCTGGCTTCTTCATTTGACAGGGCATCCTTTACCATAGGCATGGTAAGTTTGCCTCCTGGAGCTGAGTTGCTGAGAGTAACCACCAGAGTCTCCCAGCTATCAGGAAGAGAACTGAGTAGCAAGAGGGCTTGAACTTCGTCTGCCAGTTGCATGTCTACTGCAGACAACTGATTCACCAGGCTCTGGAACTCGTTGGTGTGTTCTGCAACGGAAGTTCCACTCCGTAGCTTCAAATTCACCAATCGCCTCATTATTAAGGCCTTATTCCGAGCTGTTTTGGCCTGGAACATGTCTTCCAATTTCCTCCACATTTCATAAGCATTTGTGTCCTGTGCTACGTGGTGGAAGACATTGTGACCGATCCACTGCCTAATCTGACCCAAGGTTCTGTTGTTGAGTTTATTCCAGTCATACTCCTTAACAGACTCTGGTTTCACTCCCTTCAACTCAATGACATCAAACAGATCTTTACAATGAAAAAATCTATCATCCTAGGTCTCCAGAGGGAGTAATTAGTGGCAGCCAGTTTAATCATTGCACCAGAATGAGAATCCTCCATCTCCATTTTAAGTTTTAAAGTTTAAAATGAGAATACACTAAATTCGGGTCTGAATTTCACAAATCGGAGGTCACCGTTGCGTCCGGAACGGTCGAAATCGAAATGGTGTGGAATAGACACTTCTTTGGTCTAAATCCGACACAGGGGCTGATTTGTAAATTCCTAAAAGTTCTGGGGCAAAACTGTAAATTTCAAAACTTCAGGGGGCTAAATGAAATTTACCAGGCTGCTGACGTGGCGGCTGACGTGGCAGGTGGGACCGCCTTGCTGACGTGGCGGCTGACGTGGCAGGTGACGTGGCGATGACGTGGCGTGCTGACGTGTCAATGTGGGGACCGGGTTGCTGACGTGGCGTTGACTGGCGATGATGTGGCGCTGACGTGGTCGTCTTCAACCTTCAGCAGCGCGTGCGGCGCGTGGAGCGCGTGATGGCGCGTCGGCAACTCTCTGGAAGGCGCGTGCGGCGCGTGCGGCCTGCTGAGACGTCGGTTCGGTCGCCGGAAAATACCACCGTGCTCGTCTCGACGTGAACTAGCTGATGGTACCCTCAAAATGAATTTTTGACAACTTTTCCGGAACTCGAATTTTTCGAACCGAGCTCCGTTCTTCGGTTTTTCGATCCCAATGAAGAACCAAAGCTTCTGATACCACTTGTTGTGAAATAACGATCACTTTAGGAAGTGTTTGAGGATAAACCGAATTCGTATTATTACTACCAAGAATAATACTACAAGTTTACAAAACAAGAAACTCACAAAAAACCTCACTTACACTCTCTACACAATTGCTCACTTATTGGGATAATAATAAGCTCACTGGAATGTTGTTTTTATAGTAGAAAAACGACTACTATTCATCCCTGATTTCATGCCACAAATCATGGCTTTATCAAGAATTATTGGCTTCTTTTCTTCAATTGTCAAAGATCACCTAAAGTTGTTTGGCAACTTCTTCATGGAGTCTTCAAATGGTGGTTAGCATGTCATATGCATTTCCCATGCATGAAAGTGTCAGCTGAACTAACAATAACCTCCATCAGAATCCCTTTTTCCTCACAAGATACCCATAATGGAATTCCAAAGATTTGCATATTTCCAAGTAATTACCGAACATGGGGGAAAAAGTTACATGAAAACTACCTAGTGCTTCACTTGATATGTGGAAGTAGCCATGTAATTTTGACAAGAACAAAATCCCTCGATTACAACTACATGGAACAAGAGTACCGTTGCTTACATTTTATGGCTTTCTTGAAAACAAACTGAAAGAGAGATAATTCTAGTTTAATCAAATGGTTCCCAGAATTGATTTTTTTGTCAAGTATCTAACTGAAGTATGTTTCATGTGAACCAACTCCAACAAAAAGAACACATTTGACTTCTGGCGCAACTTCCCAGTCTATCCACTGTACAATTGTCATTACTTAAACTTTTCTGCATAGTCTCTTGAGGAGAATACTTTGTTCATTACTTCAAAAGTTTTCTTTTTCTGTATTTATTTCAAAATTTACAGTTGCAGTCTTTAGTTATTACTACAGGAACTTTAAAAAGCTTAAAGTCTTGTATAAGATAATGCTTGCTCATTCTTATTCCTTATTATTTTGCTAATAAAATAGTAATTTTTAGAGACAAAAAATCTTGCAGCAAACATTACCTGCAAAAGTAATAGAAGGGTGTGAGGATGACTTCTTTTATTGAATCTTTAATCTAGAGATGAATTTGTATCACTGATGCAAGATTGATTAAGCCAGTCATCTGGGGACAGAATTTATGAAACAAAAATTCTTCATTTGATATTTACAAAACAGAAGCAAGTATACTACATCAAAATTGTGAAGTGTATACACCAAGTCTAATAGCTATAAATAAGTGTTTGCTGATGCCTATGTTCTACACCAAGAGAAGATGAAGCCGAAAAATGGCATGTTGACAGAGAAGTTAGTAAAGCTTTCTCTAAATCCTCAGGCATTCTTCCTTTTACCAATGAAATGACATAGTTCAAGAAAGCACTATCACAAGACAGAGTGATAGGTCCATCGGATGGAAGTCCGAATTCTTCTTCAGACATTCTTAGTAGCTCTATGAAGACACTTCTGCTGAGATATTCTAGTGGAACTGTGAATCTCGTGTTATCATTCGTGTAGATAACAAAATGGCCTTTGTTGGCAACTGATGAGTTCTGTGCAGCAGAACTTCTTGGGAAGGAAATTCTCCTCCGCTTCATTGCAGCCAGTTTCTTCCACTTCCTGGCTAATTGAACGAGCCTTTTTGAGTTGATCATGTTTGTAGAACGAAGATTCTTGAACAAAATGATAATGGAAGCTCTGGAGATCAGATTTCTTGGTAAGTAGATTTTGTGTTGTGGTGCAGAAGCAATAGGAGTTTGGTCATATATATAGTGTTGAGCAAAGACAGCATCATATGCCCTTGTTTATTTGGTGTTGGGTTGATGGGATCTATGGCCATGTGATCATTGAAGAAAGGAGATCATTAGATTGTGATTATGTTTAGTTTCTGATAAGAATCAAATATTCAGGGTAGGCAATTGTCACTTTTTAGTTAGTTGAGTTAGTGTCTAATTTTGCCAGGCTTGTGCATTGACTGTCTTAGACAGTTGCTTTGATGCTGCTTCTATTCTGCCGGGACTTTAGCAAAGCCAAACCATGTGAAACCAGAGACAAATGGCAATAACTCAGCACATGGTGGTGGACCATAGCAGGGCACCATTTTGGTTTCAAAAGGGACGGGTGTTCAGAAAGTATTAGTCACTCCTCGGCCTGGCAGAGAGTCCAGATATGGTCTCTCAGATCTGGCCGACCAAAGCACGCGATATGATATGAGTTACAAGACCAATCGCCTCAGAGCTATGGTCGACCACTTTAGGTCATCGGCTCGATTCGGGCCTATTTTGCTAACCCTTTGAGCAGATTGAAGAGCTCGGACATTTCAGGTTAGGGCGGAAATAGCTCGATGGGTTCGGTGATGTATTTGGCCGATCACTTGGCAACCGACTGAAACCCAAAGATCTTCGATTTTCCTTTACACGTGTCATCTACCGGAAGCACCGTCCAGGCTGTCACCATTATTGTTGCGTGTGGCAGAGGAAGAGGCAGAGTTGATGTGAGAGGACCGTCAGGCTGCAGGCTTACTTTCAGCAAGGGTAGGCCTAGGGCAGAGAACCCGTCAAATCGGTCAGGCGGCACATGGAAGCATTGCAAGTGGGAAGAACAGTGTTATATTTTAGGGGGTATATAAAGGAGAGTAGTCTCGTGTTTTAGGGGGTTCCTTCTTGGAAAAATAGCAAATTGTAATCTCTTTCAACTGCTCGGCCATACGCCGACCTCATTCAAAACAGGTCGGTCAAGCACATTTCAGTAATAAAACACCCATCAGTTGCTTTAATGCTGCTTCTATTCTGCCGGGACTTTAGCAAAACAAAACCATGTGAAGCCAGAGAGAAATGGAAATAACTCAGCACACGGCGGTGGACAATAGCAGGGCACCATTTTGATTTCTTCCTTCCAAATGCATCTAAATTTGGTGATGGCTTAAATTTACAGGAATATTAATTTCATTGCATTGATTATTTTTGGTCCGCTACTCATATGAAACAAACTACACAAAGACACTTGACCCAAGATGCTTATGATTTGCCTGCCTGACAGAATTTCTGTGGCTCAGTCGTGCCTACTTGATTGTAGTTCATATGTCTTGTAAACATTTTATAGATCCTTAGTGACACCACAATCGAGAAACAAGATTATGTTCTCCATAAGAGATTCATCACATAGCAATGTGATTGCTTCATCCACATCATTTCCAAATTCCTCATCAGACAACTTCAATAGTTATCTGAAAATCATTTCATTAAGATACTTCAAGGGAATCAAGAATTGCTTCTAATCAGACGTATAGACAACAAAATGGCCCAGCAACCGGTTGTTGTGCTATTAACATCACATGCTTCATTTTTAGGTAGTGAAATTATATTTCTTTTGAAGACAGTAAAATTATCCCATTTGCTTGCCATTTTGAAGAGTTTCTTTGAAATCATCATGGTTGAAATCCAAGAGGGAGCACTACTTTGAATTTGAAAGCAGGATTATTTCCTTTAAGTGTAGTACAATGAAAGTGGCTTTGTTATATATATACAGAACTAGTAGAGCTATTTCCAAGAGATAAACCACGATAACTGTTGGAAAAATACTCCTAGTAAGCATTTTGAGGTACAATTTTAAGCATGGTCCACTTCGTGTTAGTGGTTGTTTTTTTGAGTGATTCAGATACTCCTCCGTGAGTAGTTCGGAATGGTATATTCATATGCTTAAAATGGTGCTTGGGTGAATGAGAAATTGTTGCTCAAAGTTCACCCAATGGTGTTGGAAAATAAGGAGAAATGAGTTTGTCCTACATGGGAAAGCTAATAGAGAGAAATTGTGTTTATATATGATTGCTCATATGTAGATGGGTAAGTGTTATAAGGATAGAGGCTCTCTCTACATGCGCGCTTAATTCTATTAATTAACTTGGTAGTTACTTCAAATGAAAGGCCCCCCACTAATGTGATTTAATTGGCATGATTATTTCCTTTTAAAAATGTGCAGTGGTTTTCGCTTTTGAGAAGAAAAAAAGGATAATATTTTTAAGGAAATTCAGAAGCTTTCGGTTTTAAGGAAAATAGTTTTCCCTCGATTTTTTCCTTGTTTTTGTTGGGAGAGTTCAAACACTTTGTGGTTTGTAGGAAACAAGTTTGGTGGTGCCCATACTTGTTTATTTCCGTTGCATCCTGGGAAACAAACGTCTCACATTCTACTGCACCTTTCGGTAGGGGACAAATTTGTTTTAAGGAGATTGTTGCCTCATCAACAAGCCTTGAAATAGTGAAGCTTTGGGTCTGACTTCGTTTGCTGGATCAGTTTTGATTTGGTTACTGGATCGTCAGGGGAAAATTTCAGGGTCTGCTCGTTAGGGTCAGCTCATCAGGGTCTGCTCGTGTGGGTCTGCTCCTCAGGGTCTGCTCGTGTGGGTCTGCTCGTGTGGGTCTGCTCATCAGGGTCTACTCAGCTCATCAGGGTCTGCTCTGCTCATCAGGCTCTACTCATCAGGGTTTGCTCTACTCATCAGGGTCTGCTCTGTGTTGGGTTTCTAAGGTGTCCCAAGATCAATTTAAGCAAGAAATCATGTGAATACTCAAAGAGAAAAGCGGAAATAATACTCACTTTGAACGAATTTTGGAGATGTTGAACACAAAACTTTTGGCCTCTTGAAAGTCCCAAGAACTCCTCTTTGAATTTGAAATCCAAGCTCCAAGCTTTGATGTTGATTCCAAGCTCAAGGATAGGTTTCCCTATCACCTTAGATGATTCTTTGATGTGTGCTAGCACTTGAAAAATTGCTACAATTTTTCTTCTTGGAAGTGAAGAATTCGGCCAAGCCAATGGAGAGGGGTTTGGGCGTGAATGAGAGAGGGAGAGAGCAAGTGAAAGACTTGTGTAATTGATTTCAAAAAAAATAAATAAATAAATAATGATATACCAAAATATCTAATATTAGGTAGTTGTCTTTCATTCCATCAACTTGGAGTATTTTACAAGTCTTCAACAACTCACCTAAACCCATCAACAAAAAGTTAGGCAAAGTGACTAGTTGATGTGACTTGTGATGTGACTTGTGGGCCCCACTTGAATTCAAAATCCGAGTGGGCCCGCAAACACTCCCGGGCTCGGGTTCGTTAATTCCGAATTAACGAACTTTCATTGCGACGTAATTAAATCAAATTTAATTAAATAATTATGCCTAGCAAAATTACTATTCATGTCGCTAGCGAATTAATTCTAAATTAACTTGTTCGCCCGTATTAAAATCTAATTTTAATTCAGTTATGAAATCTAATTTCATTTAATATATCTAATATATTATTTTATCGATTAATTTCAAATTAATTTTTCTCTCTCTTCAAATAGTATTTTATCCTAGATAAAATCTATCTGTAATTAATTCTAGATTAATTATGTTCGAATCATACGTCATCGGTGAATCTTCGGGAAGCGACCCATGAGATCCCTGGATATGTTGGTAGTAAATCCGGTCATCGAACTATCCGAACACGTGCGTATCTCATACCACGTTTTACCGATTTACGAGACATGGTTGGCTTCTAGCAAAGCATTGTGCCTACCCAATTCTCCAGAAATATTCTTAAAGGAATATATAATCTATGTCAGGCGTAGTATACATAGTATTACGTATTGTGATCTAATATCAGATGTCATATGCAAGGCCTGAGGCTGGAATAGTGTCTGCCCCGTACGAAGCATATATCGGATCACAAGCAACTAGTCTATTTAATCGGATAATCATGACCATGTCATATTATCTCGATGGTTGCAACCAATTACAGTACCAGTTCTGTATCCCTGCGTAATCATCATCTCCATATGACTGAAGTGATACTTCCGTCTTGACATCACACCCAATACACTACGATTCTCAATAAACCCAGAAGAGGCGTACACAGAACCTGTTAAAGTCCTGGACGACCAAAACCAAAGCGTATTGATTGTCGCAAGTACTATCAATGCAAGTCTCAGGTTAAGACCAAGTACACCTACCATGATGCAGATTCTCATAGACACATAGTCATACTACCAATGGGATTCTGCGGGGTCTATCCTGAGCGAAGCTGTTTCCGTACCATCGGTAAACACAACCTCCTATGACACTTGCATAAGTATCCAATATTTAAATATATGAGAACTATGTCGTTACACTTCCATAACACGCACAAGTGCAATACTAGTCTATTCTGCATTATCGATGTTCAGTCTCGATAATACTACGACTAGGGATATTTAATGATTAAACCGTTATGGATTGATACTGTCTCATATCTTATAATCTGGAACTAATCATAAGGACTTTTATCATTTATATATTTAAGTAATCAAATTACAAAATGATAAAATGTAATTTCATTGTCACATAGTTAATTTGTACAAAAACCACAATGTCTTTTACAAATAGTGACGCTATGGGTCATAATTGTCCAACAATCTCCCACTTGGCCTATAGCCAGTCACTCAAGCATCTAACACCTGAACTATGTACATGTCGCTCAAACTTTTGATGAGGAATAGCTTTCGTCAGCGGATCTGCAATGTTGTCCTCTGATGCGACCTTCTCGATCTTCACATCGCCACGATGTATGATCTCACGAATCAGATGGAAACGTCGAAGAACATGTTTGGATCGCTGATGAGACCGTGGTTCCTTAGCCTGCGCTATAGTCTCGTTATTGTCACAATACAATGGAACAAGCTCAGCTGCTAACGGAATTACTCCTAATCCAATTAGGAATTTACGGATCCAAACTGCCTATTTTGCTGCTTCAGCTGCAGCAATATACTCCGCTTCTGTTGTTGAATCGGCAACAAACTCTTGCTTGGAAGATTTCCAGCTTACTGATCCGTTGTTCAAACAAAATATGTACCCGGATTGCGACTTGCAGTCGTCTTTATTGGTTTGGAAACTTGCATCGGTATACCCAGTTACCTCAAGTTCTCCATCTCCATAGATTAAGAAAGCATCCTTAGTTCGTCTAAGATACTTAAGGATATTCTTAACCGCCATCCTGTGACCTTCACCTGGATCGGCCTGATAGCGACTACACATGCTCAAAGCATACGAGACATCAGGTCACGTACATATCATGGCATACATGATCGATCCGACTGCCGAGGTGAATGGTATCTGACTCATGTTGTCTCTCTCATCTTGAGTTTTAGGACACATGTCCTTAGATAGAGTGACGCCATGTGACACTGGCAACAGTCCCCTCTTGGTCTGATCCATGTTGAATCTCTTCAACACTTTGTCAATATATGTGCTCTGGGAGAGTCCAAGCAGCTTTCTAGATCTATCCCGGTAGATCTTTATTCCTAGAATAAAGGCTGCTTCTCCCAGATCCTTCATGGAGAATTTTAATGAAAGCCAAGCTTTCACCGACGTTAACATGGGAATGTCATTGCCAATAAGCAATACATCATCAACGTAAAGGACAATGAATGTCAGTGTGCTCCCACTAACCTTCTTATATACACAAGGATCATCCTCGTTTTGAATGAAATCATATTCTTTTATGATCTCATCATAATGTTGGTTCCAAGAATGCGATGCTTGCTTCAATCCATAAATAGATCGATTTAACTTACAAACCTTGTTTGCAAGTCTTGGTATGACAAAATCGTCAGACTATTGCATATAAACATCCTCCAAACGGTTTCCGTTAAGGAAAGTGATTTTGACGTCCATCTGCCATATCTCGTAATCGAAATATGCAGCAATAGCAAGCATAATCCGAATGGATTTAATCATGGCAACGGGTGAAAAAGTTTCGTCGTAATCGACACCATGTCGTTGACGATACCCTTTCGCTACAAGCCTAGCTTTGTACATTTGTACGTTGCCATCCATGTCGGTGTTCTTCTTGAAGAACCATTTGCAACCATTAGGCTTTACGCCTTATGGTGCATCAACCAGTGTCCAAACTTGGTTGGTGTACATGAAATCTATTTCGAAATTCATGGCATTTTGCCATAAACCGGAGTCGATACCTTGTATCGCTTCCTCATACGTAGTCGGCTCGTCTTCCTCAATAAGATTAATATCCACATGAGGTGAGATCAGAAACCCATACCTCTCGGGTTGTTTTCTGACTCTCTCCGACCTTCGCGGTTCTTTTGTATTCGAAGATTATGGTACAGTCTCATCCCTGATGGACTGTTCATGTTCCGTTAAGGATTCTGTGTCAGGAACAGTATCACTCCGATTTTCATCGAGTTCCTCCCACTTATCACTGCATTTAGGAATTCATTCTCAAGGAAAACCGCATGTAGAGCAACAAATTCTTTGTTCTCTTGTGGGTGATAGAAGTAATATCATTTGTTTTCCCTAGGATATCCTACAAATAGGCATTTATCCGATTTAGGTTCTAGTTTGGTACCTTCCAAACGTTTGACGTATGCCCAGCAACCCCAAATCTTCAGGAATGAGAAACCCGATTTCTTTCTTGTCCATATTTCATACGGAGTCTGTTGAACAGACTTTGACGGAACCTTATTCAAAATAAGTATTGCACTATTCAATGTATATCCCCAGAAGGAAATAGGTAGCTCTGTGCAACTCATCATAGACCTTACTATGTCTAACAAAGTTTGGTTTCTCCGTTCGGACACACCATTTAATTGCGGTGTTCTGGGAGGACTCCACTGTGAAAGAATACCATATTCTTTCAAGTAATCAAGAAACTCATTGCTTAAGTATTCGCCACCACGGTCCGACCGTAATGTCTTAATACTTTTGCCGGTCTGCTTTTCTACTTCGTGTCGAAACTCTTTGAATTTCTTAAGGGTTTCCGACTTGTGTCTCATAAGATACACATAACCATAACGTGATGCATCATCCGTAAAGGTTATGAAGTATTCATATCCACCTCTAGCCTGGCTAGACATGGGCCCACATACGTCACTATGAACGAGGGCTAACAGTTCGGTGGCACGTGCACCTTTACCGTTAAAAGGTGATTTAGGCATCTTGCCTAATAAACAAGATTCCCAGACGTCATATGAATTTGGATCAAATCCATCCAAGTACCCACTCTTCGAAAGTGTGGATATATGTGTCTTGTTTATGTGTCCCAAACGAAAATGCCACATGTAAGTTTCATCTTTGTTACTTACTTTAATCCTTTTGTTTGTTACATTATATGTTTGAGATTGATTTATATTCAAAATATAAAGACCATTATTTACACAGCAGTGTAAATTTCCATATCATTTTTATACATAAAACACCCAGTGTTTCTAAATACAAAGTATACCCACATTGGGCTAACATAGATACAGAAATAATATTCCTAGTCAAACTAGGTACATAATAACAGTCTGTAAGTTTTTTAAGTACATGCCCCGAGGGCAGTTCCAAAACAAAAGTGCCAACGGCCAAAACGACGACTCGTGTCTCATTTTCACGCGGAGGTCAATCTCTCTGAGGCCAGTCTCCTGCTAATCTGCAGATCCTGCACATCAGTACATATATGAGTACCACAACCAGAATCAAAAATCCAATTTTTAAAACTAGTAGTAGACATGTTTATTTCTATAACAAACATACCTAAAGCCGGTGCCTTGCCCGCTTTGATTTCCTTCATGTGTGCCTTGTACTCGCGGCAGTCACGCTTCCAGTGACCCCGCTTCCCGCACTGCAGACATACATCTTTGTATTTATCCTTACCCTTCCCAGAAAGTTTTGACGATTTAGCCTTGCCTTTCTTCTTCTTCTTCTTCTTTACACCTCCAATCGCCTTGGGCCAAGCCCTCGGAGTCTGAGATGTTGAAGCGAAGTGCACATGTGGGAACACAGAGCCTGGGCGACGCCGTTCCTAGGCTCGCGGCCTAGTTGGGAAGGACTAAATAACATGGAGTCGCCACCCGGTGTGAACCGGGACAAAGATTTAAGGCCGCACTCACCCCTCGCAAGGAAAAACCTCAAACCGTTGGGTTCGGAATGGTCCCTTACTTATGTCACTTGTATTGAAAGGATTTATGTAATAATTTAATCGAGCTTAAGTAACACTTATTTCCAAGAGTATCATGCTTCTAAATTCTCATATGCAAAATAAAACTTATGTACGCATTTCACATATATCTCACATTTAAAATTGCATGCTTAACATATATCAAGATAGCAACGAACATACAACTTTATTTGCATATCACATTCAGGAAAACACAAGCACACATATTAACCATACAAGCACACATATGGGCATTTTTCCAAGCGGTACGTGGAATTGTAGCCCAAGTACAGACCGCACTACCGTCCATTCAAATCGGCTACGGAATTTACGTCTGGGTTTCCATCCGATATACCGCAAGAAATAATACTCAAATGTTATCATGACGTAAGCATATGAATTGTAATACATTAACATATTTGCATTTATACATGTCGAGATAGCTACTAGGAAAACTATGCATGAAATCTAATGAAGAGGACTCAGTTCAGTGGGTGCGCGTTCGTGTAGCGTTCGTAAACGCGTTCGAACGGTAAACAGAAGGTTCGCGTTCGAAGAGCGTTTGTTAACACATTCGAACGGAAATGAAACAGAATGCTCACGTTCGTAGGGCATTTGTTAACGCGTTCGAACGAAATGAAACAGAATGCTCACATTCGTATGGCGTTTGTTAACACGTTCGAACAGAAATAAGACCTGATGCATGACAAGGCAAAATACATGCGCGTTCGAGTTGCGTTCGTAAACGCGTTCGACGGGAACAGACCTGATGCATGAAATGGGACGCAATACATAAATGATAAATAAATAGGCGAGGCGAAGTACTGCCGTAAAGGTGACCTTTTGGGGCTCTTGATCTCTCAAAGAGATGACCTTTAGACCAACATACTAAGCCCATGCGCGTCACATCACACATACAAAAATAGAACCAATCATATCAACCATATGCCCGATTGAACACATCTTACATCCAATCCGAACACACATCAACCGCGCGGCAAAGCATCGTGGTAACGGGTTTTAACCCCTCCCATAAGGGATCTTTCATTCCACTTACTAAGCCCATGCGCTTGATTGAACCATGCATAAAAGATAAACTCAATAATATCAAACTAAGTATGCCCGATTGAACGTATCTCGCATCCAACCGAACACACATCAACCGGCGCGGCGAAGTAGTGTCACAAAGGTGGCCTTTTCGGCTCTTTGTCTCCCAAATGGAGGACCTTTGGACTAACTCACTAAGCCCATGCACTTGATTGAATCATGCATAAATAAACAACATACAGAATTTAAATACGAAAAATAAATAAACAAAAGCAACACAAAACAAGGGAATGTGTCGTTTACTTAAGTGGTACGTGGAGTTGTGTCCCAAGTACAGACCGCACTACCGTCCATTCGGATTCGGCTACGGAATTTACGTCTGAGTTTCCATCCTATATACCACAAGAGACGACACTCTTCCATTCATCCAATACCCACAACATACATCATACACACAACGAATGCCACAAATACAGAAAATATAATCAAAATAAATGACCAGAGAATAAAATGAAATAAGTGTGAAAGATACCCTCAGGTCTAACCTTTTAAGCTGTCTCTCGGACTCGCGTTCCACGAAGATCGGAAGGGGTAAAGCTCCTGCAACTTTTCTGGTTCACTGGTTCAGCGTCCTAGCTCACTGCTTTGCTGTTTTGCTTGCGGTTCGAACTCCGTTCTGCTCCTATTCGGCTCTGTCTTGCTGCTCACTGCACGGGCCACCTGTTTTAACGTTTTCAATGAACTATTCCAAGTTTGTGTGGGTTCTTAGTGCAATTATATGTGATTATTTTTAAGATTATCTATGCAGTTTTTATGTTACTATTTTTTAAGGATTAGGGCTGCTGTTTTAAGGTAATTAGGAGGTGTTTAGGCGTGTTTTAGGATTCGGCTAGGGGTGAGTTTGGTGTGTTCTGGATTCGGCTGTGGTTGTGTTGGTGCTTTGGATTCGACTATGGAGGGTGGTGGCTTGTGGTGGGTTCTTTGTTCTCTTTTGTGTAGTGTGAAGTGTTTTCTTTTTTTTTTTGTTTAGTCTTGGGTGTGTAGAGAGAGTCTAGAGAGATTTCGAGAGAGTTTGGGTGTGAATTATATGTGTCAAGCAGACAATGGCTTTGGTTAGGGGTTGTTATATAGAAGATGTCTAGGGTTTCACCTTGTCTCACAAGGAAGAGATCTTGTTTCCAAATTAGGGGAGATGAGAAAGGTATACACAAGATTGAGAGGGGACAAAATATTTTAAATTAGGAAGTTGTAATATTTAATTTGTGTTGGTTTAGGAATACAAATATTTTATATTGTAATTATCTTATTAGATTAGGAAGTCAAATATATAATTGGCTTTAATTGGTTAGGATTGATTTTAATTAGGCATATCTTCTTTTTAGTTTTAGTATATAATATATTCAAATTATTTAATTAGGCATGATTTTAGTTTAAGTTAGGTAAATATTTTATTTATTGGTAAATGGTTTAAATATTTTATTTTAATGTTTAATATTTAAATTAATATTTATTTATTTAATTTGGGATGTGTTTTATGGGCTTTGGGGAGCTAAATGGGCTGGGTGTGAGGCTAGCAGCAAAACCATAATTACCGACACCGTTCGAACGCGTTCTCGAACGCGACACGAACACCCGCAATCTGTTTTCCATTCGAACGAAGTAGCGAACGCAGCACTAACGAAGACAGTGAGCTTGTTTATTCTGAATTTCCCCTTCCGATATCCGTTTCCCGCGGCTTTCGTGACTCAAAAGGTAGTGCCTCCAAATGAGGCTCGTCATCGGGTTTCACATGCGAAAATGCAATGCCTACAGTCGCCCCCACTTTGATGGGACTTGTGCAGTGTGTGACTTTGAACAATCCTATCAAAGTTATGCAATGCAATTTACTTACCTGGCTCGGCTGCCGCCTCGAGTTGAGTTGGTACTGCAGTGGACCTCGATCCTGGGACGCGTCCCAATAATTGCAACTGACAACGGGGGCACCTCGACCCTGGGCACCTCGACCCAACACCGCTGACTATAGGGACCTCGCCCTCGAAATGATGATGTAGTGGGCACCTCGACCCTGGGCACCTCGACCCTGGGCACCTCGACCCGGAACTACAACTGACAACGGGGGCACCTCGACCCTGGCACCTCGACCCAACACCGCTGACCATAGGGACCTCGCCCTCGAACTGATGATGTAGTGGGCACCTCGACCCTGGGCACCTCGACCCAACACCGCTGACTATAGGGACCTCGCCCTCGAACTGATGATGTAGTGGGCACCTCGACCCTGGGCACCTCGACCCGGAACTACAACTGACAATGGGGGCACCTCGACCCTGGGCACCTCGACCCAATACCGCTGACTATAGGGACCTCGCCCTCGACCGATGATGTGTCTCTATATCTGGAGATGACATGATATGGGCCTCGCCCCCAAGCTGATGTGGGCCTCGCCCCTTGGGACTCACCCCAAAAACTGAAATTGCGTTGACGTTGCTTGGCTCATTCCTGCCGCTTTCTTCTTCCTTTGAACCTGCGAACACAAAACAGAAATAAACACAAAGAGAATGCAACGTTACGTGTATGCATGAATGATTTCCCTATTCCGTTGGGTTAGATCTTCAGTCGATCCTTGTGGTGACTGCTCAGCCGTCTCTCCCTCAGGCAAAGTACTGCTTTAATCTGTCTACATTGATCGGCTCGGTGAACTCGTTTCCTTCCAAGTCTGATAGCTTCACTGCTTCATTCCCCATGACTTTCTGAACGATGTAAGGTCCTTCCCAGTTAGGCCTGAATTTCCCTCTCGGATCCGTCGTCGACGGCCTCGACTGCTTAAGTACCAAATCACCCTTTCTGATCTTTGTGGGACGTACTTTCTTGTTGAATGCCTGGGCTAGTCTCTTCTGATACAACTGCATGTGATACAAAGACTTCGTTCTCTTCTCATCCAACAGTACTAACTGATCAAATCTCTATGCGGCCCATTCCTGTTCCGGTAATTCTGCCTCTGCTAATACCCTCAGGGACTGTATTTCCACTTCTACTGGCAATATTGCTTCCATTCCGTAGACCAAAGAGTAAGGTGTGGACCTGTTGCTGTTCTTACTGATGTTCTGTACCCCCACAAAGCATACGGTAATTTCTCAGCCCAATCTCTACAATTTTCTGTCATCTTGGCTAAAATTGTCTTTATAGTCTTGTGGCTGCCTCAACTGCCCCATTTGCCTGCGGCCTGTACGGTGATGACTTGTGGTGGCCTATCCCATGCCTCTGTAACATTGCCTTCGTCTCTCCTTGAAACGGACCCCGTTGTCTGTCACTACATGATGCGGCATACCATACCGACAAATAAGGTTCCGAGCTATGAACTTTGCCATCTGCTTCGCTGTAACATTACGGAAGGATCGGCTTCCACCCCCACTTTGAGAAGTAATCTACTGCCACCACTATGAAGCGATGCCATTTGATGCATTTGGTCGAATTTCACCAATCATGTCATCCCTCATGCTGAGAACGGCCATGGCTCTGACAGCCCGTGCAACTCAGTATGCGGTAGATGACTCAGATTGCCATGTATCTGACAGTCGTGACAGTGCTTTACCATCTTTGCGCAGTCTGTCTCCATAGTCGACCAATAAAACCCCTGTCTCACTATCTTGCGGGACAAGTTCAACCCATTCATGTGCGGACCACATACCCCGGCATGTACCTCTTCCATCACTTTCTGAGTTTCTTCTTTTCTCAAACATTTCAACTGAATACCGTTTGCCTGCCTCTTGTACAGTTCCCATCTCAAAGTCACATAATGAGAAGCCAACTTTTGAATGGCTATTCTGTCTTTTCTGCCCGCCCCTTCCGGGAATCCACCATGTTCAAGATACCTCTGAATGTCATAATACCAAGGTTTACCGTCGTCGACCTCAACTTCCAGGATTCTTTCTATCTCATAAGCAGGCTTACTTGATTCTGTCAGTACCAACGGTCTCATCACTAACTTCTCTGGATTTTCCCAAGTCGCCGCTAGTGTAGCCAATGCGTCTGCCATCTGATTCTCCTCTCGGTAGGTGCTGAAATTTACACTCGGGGATAATCTGTGCCAATTTTCTGAGATGAAAAAGATAAGGCCTCAACCGTTCCTCTTTCAATTCCCATTCTCCTCGCATCTGCTGGACTACCAACATAGAATCTCCGTAGATTTCCACACTCCCGGCCTTCAAGGCTATCAATGTTGTCAAACAAAAAGCACATGCTTCGTACTCGGCCATGTTGTTAGTTACTCTGAATGTCAACCTCTTGGCCAAAGCCAAAGTCTCTCCCTCGGGTTACTATCACGATCCCAATTCCGGCTCCCTTGTAATTCACTGCCCCGTCGAAATACATCTTCCATCTCTGAACTGTTATTGCTTGGATCTCTTCATCTGGAAACTCAAACTTATACTGATCCCCCTCAACAGGTTGCAATGCCAGAAACTCCGCTACTGCTCGTCCCTTGATCACTTTGGAGGTAAGATACTCAATGTCAAACTCTGTCAACAATACCAACCATCGGCCCAGCTTTCCCACTAGTGAAGGCACTGAATGAAGATATTTCAGAGGATTCTCCTTTGCCACCACCTGGATCTTGTAAGACTGGAAGTAATGTCGCAACTTTCAGGAAGCCCATACCACTGCAAGACAGATCTTCTCAACCTCCTGATATCGAGCCTCATACGGGAGCATCTTCTTACTCAGATAATAAACTGCATGTTCTACCCCTGTCTCATCTGCCTGTACCATCATACCCCCAATGCTTCTGATTCTATAGCCAAATACAATATCAAAGGCCTACCCCCTCGGAGGTTTCAATACGGGTGGCTTCACCAAGTACTCTCTGATTCTGTCGAAGGCAGTCTGACACTGTGCATTCCATCTCACTGGCTGATCTTTTCTCAACAGTTTGAAGATAGGCTCACATACCGATGTCAACTTGGAATAAACCGACTGATGTACTGAATCTTTCCCAAGAATGCCTGACTTCCTTTTCTGTCTTCGGTGCAGGCATTTCTGTGATTGCCTTGATCTTTTCGGAGTCTACCTCTATTCCGCCCATTCCCACTGTATGACCAAGCAATTTCCCTGATGTCACCCCAAAAAAACATTTCTTGGGGTTAAGCCGCAGATTATATTTGTCAACTCTCTGAAGGAACCTTTCCAATGCCTCAATATGCCCAACTCTCGTTTCTGATTTCACCATCATGTCATCCACATACACCTCAATCTCTTTGTGCATCAAGTCATGGAAGAGTGTAGTGGCCATCCGCTGATAAGTAGCTCCTGCATTCTTAAGCCCAAACGGCATCACCTTGTAACAATAGGTACCCCACTCGGTAACAAATGCAGTCTTGTGTTTATCTTCCTCAGCCATGAGAACCTGATTGTACCCTGAAAATCCATCTGCAAATGAATACATAGCAGACAAAGCCGCACTATCAACCAGAACATCTATATGCGGCAAATGGAAATCATCTTTCGGACAGGCTTTATGAGATCTCTGTAGTCTACACACATTCTGACCTTCCCATCTTTCTTCGGTACCGGTACTATGTTAGCCAACCATTCAGGATATTTTACCACTTCCAGGAACCCACATCTATCTGTTTCTTAACTTCCTCTCTGACTTTCTCAGCCATTCTGGTCTCATCCGTCGAAGTTTCTGCTTTACTGGCCTCATATTCGGATAAGTTGGTATTGTGTGCTGGGCAATGTTTCTGTCTACCATGGGCATGTCCTCATAAGACCAAGCAAATACTTTGGCATATCTGACCAACACTTCTTCTAGTTTCTCCCTCTCTTCGGAGGTTACTTCACTTGCAATTAAAATTTCTTTGGGGTTCTCAAGTGTACCCAAGTTAAATGCAATAGTTCTGGCTGAACTGATGTCAAATATGCTTGATTCATGTGGAGTAAACGGAAATGACTCAGGCAAGTAAGCAAAAGAAATGTCTTTATTATTGGATAATGCGGAAGTACATTCAAACAAATCAGGAAGGTAAATGTATTCATCATCTAGAGACACTTCTTCCTCTGCAATCAGGTCTCCTTAGGCTTCTCATCCTCTTCCAGAGTCAGGCTCTCTAACTTCATCAATTCTTCTTCCCAAATCTCTGTTTCCACAGCTTCTCCAGTCAGTGGTTTCTCACCCAACAAATCCTGGAAGATCTCAAACCCAGGCACACACAATCCCATTGACTTCCACAGGTTCAGGCTCTCCTTGATACCCTGAAGCTTTCACAAAGCATTCCATCAGTCTCAGGCCCTTTTTCTTGACCTTTGGCTTTTCTTCGTCAGATTTGTACCCCAAACCCTTCCAGTAGTCTGTCCTCTGAAATCCGGCAATTTTGAACCTTACCTGGCTCAAACTTCATTTCTCCATAATCCTAGCCACCCTAGGATCCCCCACTCCTCAAAAGTGGCTGATACCTGGAACCTCGTGAAAGGTAGTATCTCCAAGGCAGCCACGACATTATCTAACTCAGCCCGGATGGTAACAATTTCTCCCTCATACGGGAATTTGATCATCTGATGCAAAGTGGAAGGCACGCCCCCAAGTTTGTGAAACCAAGGCCTTCCCAACAATAAGGCAAAAGTGGCTGGGATGTCCAGCACTGTGAACTCAACCTCATCTTCAATCGGCCCTACCTTGACCATAGCCACAAAGGTACCCTCAACTCCCGCTTACTATCATCATAAGCTTAATAGTCATACTGAAGGGGTCCAAGTCTGTTGCTTTCATACCCAATCTTGCCAGAATTTTCAACGGGCACACATTGATGGACGAACCGTCATCCACCATCACACATGAAGTTTTCTTGCCCCTCACCTCGGCCCTGATAAATAGAGGCCTGTTATGATTTCTTCCCTCCGCCGGGAGTTCATCCTCAGCAAAGGATATCTGCAAAGCTTCTTTCTGAACCGACCCAACAAACATTGCGGGGTTGGCATCCTCCGGTACCACAATCTTGCTCAAGGCCTCAACCATAGCCTGTCTATGCTCCCGAGATGCACATAATAGTTCCCAGATACTCACTTGTGCTCTAGTCTTCCTCAATTGCCTCAGCACTACATCTCCTTCAGTATTTCTGCAGTCTCAACCACTTCTCTACCATCTGTCAAAGCTTCCTTACCCTTTTCCGCCATATCATTGTAAAAATGACCGCTACGTGTCATTCCCCTTACTTCCTCCTCATCA
>SKCR01034226.1:0-23692 GCA_019454045.1 Zanthoxylum bungeanum | reverse complement strand
TCGCTCTCATCCGAGGTTTGTACCTCTGTGCCATCACTGTGGCAAGACAATACACATTAGGCCTAAGTACTTCATGTTGCAAAAACATAAGAAAATCCTAAGATTGTGTCACATAGATTTGACTCCTCAAATCTAGTATCTCAAGTTTCTGCACAAACCAAACAAGCTTAATTCCTTAGTGAGAAACTTGTTGTGTTTACTAGGAATTCTCAAGTGGAAGAGATTCCTAAGAAAGTTTGGGTGAGGAAACAAGATGGGTTCCCAACTACTTCTGAATCCCTTGATAGGCATGATGAGAGTGCAATTCAGTGTAACTCCTCCAAGAAGTTGCATTTGTTTTCCCTTTACATTTGTGTGTGTGTATGTTTTATGTTTTTGCACATTTATTTTCTTTTCACTGCATATGGGTGTGTGTGCCTTATTTTTGTTATAAGTCCCTTGCTATATAGAATGGAAACCCGAGAATAAATTTCATAGCCGATTCGAATGGACGGTAGTATGATTTGCACTCGGGATATAACTCCATGGACCATTGGATTTTGACAAGCCATTTTGTGTCTTTATTATTTTTTTTGTGCGTGTCAAAGCTGAAAAATAAAAAAATATATATAATTGAAAATGACCAAAAATATTTTTATGGCTTGTTCGAGCATGAAAAGTATGTTCATGTGATCCTGGTATGTAGTATATATGGTTATGCATCTATAATATACTTTTATTTTTCTTGATGCTCAATATGCATGTGTGAGTGTGATAAGAACTCTTGGTATATCTCGTGCTTGCAGCTCACATACACGTTTTTATTTTGTCAAGGCTTGGTCGCATGTATGAGTTTTTGGACTAGCAATCTAATTTTTACCATACTTTGTTTACTGAATAGTGTGACCTTTGACTAGATGACCATGTTATCTCCTTGTAAAAATTAAAAAAAAAAAAAAGGAATTTTACATGAGACTCAAGTGCAAAAGTGCCAATGGGCCAAATTCAAAAGATAAGGGCAAAAACCCTTCTCTCGAAAGAGTTGTTATTTATAAGCTCATGATTCTTATCGGGAAATTATCATAGCATGTAACCAATGTTGCTTAATTTCAGGTCCTAGTGGTGCTGGGTTTGAATATCTATTTTGTGAACTTGGTTTCTTAAGAAATGGATTTCTTTGGCTGTATCCAACTCATAAAATAGGGTCTTAAGACTTGATTCGTTGTGCACTTATTTTTCATGCAAGTGCTTGTTATGCTTTGGTGTTTTTGTCATATGCATAAGTGTTGTATTTAGCCAAACGTAAAATGATGCATATTATTTCATGTCATAAACATCTGAATACTGACTGGGTATCATTGTACTTGCTTGAAGCGCTGGTTTAGTCAGTTTTTTGATAAAAATTATTATTACCTCATTGTGTGCTTGTGTATGCTTCTTGTCATTGCATACCTTTTTGTATATCTATGAATGTTTACTTCCCGTATGATTTTAAGCTAACCTTGTGGGCCTGTTAGTGGGGGAGAGTAAATTCTGTTTGCATATATACTCTTGCATGAGTTACCTCCTGCTGTTTATCCTGGTACCTTCATCCTTTGTCATTTCATGACAAAAAAAAAGAGTAGTTTAATGGGGAGTAGTAAGCGTAAATTATCCTTTCGATATCTCTGTTTTAAGGAGAGTTAAGATTAAAGGGGAGAAAGATATCTAACTTCTACATGCATGAGTTTCATACATGCTTAAGTTTATGATTGATAATCTCAATGCTTTTCACGGTATATTGTTGTTTGTGGATGTTTCAGGTAAGCAGGTTTGTTGTTGTGGTGGCATTGATTTCAAGACTACTCTATTAGGTTTTAGATTCAGTCCTTATGTAATAAGTCACTGTTTTGATGGTTGACAGTTGGCTATTTTCTTTTTGTGTCTATTATCGTAGTCTTTGTATTAGGTAGTGTTTTGTCACAGAATGCCAAATTGGGAGATTGTAATTTCCAATTTTATTGGCAATGTCCGTGACAAAACAAGTTCAATTGAGTTGTAATAAGTCTAGAAGAACTTGGAGCAATTGAATTAGTTTCTGGTAAAGCTGGAGCATTTTCGTTAGTGCTGCATTCGTTGCAGCGTTCGAACGTGTGGTGCCAGTGACACGTTCTCCATTGGGTTCGAACAAAATATTACAGAGAACAAACGTTCATGGTACTTTCGAGGAAGCGTTCGAACGAAACATTCCAGAGAGCAAGAGTTAGTGGTGCGTTCAAACGAGTCTTCTAGTGGGCACGCATTCGTGGTGCGTTCGAGTACGATTTGAATGTGTTTTTCAGCATTTTCACTTTGAAAAACCCTAAATCTTCACCCTACCTATAAATATAACATGTAGCCAATCTTTACCCTACCTATAAATAGAACATGTAGCCACATTCCTCAAGGGTTGAAACAAAAATCCTTTTAGCCCAAAGCTTTCTACATTCTTTGATTCCACCATTGAAGACTTCTTCATCTTCTTGTCTTCTTTGTTAATGGTGAAAATCTCTCATTGATAAACCTTTAACACAACATAACCCAAAATTCATAATCCTTTAGAGTTTTTTAGGAGGAAGTTTGGTAGTCGGAGTTCCGGCATTCAGAGGTGCAGAGACAATCTACTTAGAGACTTCAGAGGTTCTGAAGAATACCGTGGTAAACGGGCTTGATGAGTTCCCTGAGTTCTTGCAGTCTAGTAGTACTTGAGTCAGTGGAGTTGCCACCATAGGTATTGACCATCGCTGTAAGTTTTTCTCTATATAGTGGATTGGGCTGGTAGCCAAGATACCCGGAGTGGTTTTTTACTCACACTAATTTCCCACTTTGTCACCAAAATTATTGTGTTGATTTTGTGTGATTGATTTATTTTCCGCAATTGATTTATTTATTTATTTTGTGGTTACTTGTTGAAAATCCATAGGCAAATTAATTAGGGCTTGTCTTGATTAATTGTTGTTAATTCCGCATAGGGTCAGAACCTTAGGTTAATCTCGAACTTTCACACACGTTAAAAAATTAAAAACAAATAAAGATCAAATTGAATTAAAAAAATTTATAATGAAAATTGTTCCAAAACAGTAATGATAATTTTTTAACAGTAATGGATTGAAAACTTTTTATAGTTATAAAAAATATTTATTTTTAAACTAATTTTCTCCAAAAAGAATATATATATATATATACACTAGCACCCGTCCTGAACCGAACCAATTGACGGACAGACGGCGGTGACACAGATGTGTGTGGTGAACCACCTTTGGCCTAACTCCTCACCCTTTCACAAAAGTGGGTACCCCTTGGGGCACAAACCAACTTCACAACATAACACCTTATAAATAATAGTTTGGTGTTGTATCTTTCCATTATGAGATGAGGTTCCAAAGATAAATTATAACTCTTTTTTTTTTCAAAAATTGTAAAAACCCTCTATATTCAAAGCTTGTAACTCCAAATTGAATTTTTTATTTTTTGTAACAACTTTTTTGCATTCAAAACACGTAACTCTCTTATTCAAATTCACATTTACAATAATCCGACACTTGAATTTTAATAAAATATTTTCATCGAGCAATAAAATATAAGGTCGTGCATAAATAAAGGTGTCTATCGGATTGAACCTTTACATAGTGTTGACGATTCAGATTATACTAGAATAACTTGCAGTTTTGAACTCTATCTGAAAATGTTACAGACACAAATCTTTCAAGGTGAAGTAAAAAAACTCGTGTATTACAGCTGTGCACGTATGTCCCAGTATAGTGAATACTCTAGAAACTCATAAGAAGCGACCTCACTTCTACATTCACATAGGTTTGTCTATCAAGAGTACTCTTCTAGCTAGGTACTCCACTGTATATATGTAGGGGTTTTAGGGGCTAAATCCGGTAACGTAACGTAGCGGAAGCGGTGAAAAATCAGATTTTCCGATTTCAAAACTTTTTCTCGGATTAATTAAATAAACATATTTATTTAATATTCCAATAATCAAATTATGAAAATAAAATTCAATAAATCATATTTAAGTGAATTTACCGAATTGCCCTTACACTTGGTATTTTGTTCATTTTAATCTGAAATTGATCAAATCAATTTTGAATGATTCTAAATCATTTCTAAGATGAACTTAGCATGTTTAAAACATCAAAACACCAAGGCAACACAAAGAACCCAAAAATTGGCCATTTGGCCGAGAGCTCCAAAGGGGGGGAATGTGCATTTTGTGATTTATGATTCAAAACACATCAATATGTAATCCAATCAACATGAAACTTTATATGCATCATATACACATCCTTATACACAACATAAATGAAAAGCCCCAAATTTGGAAGTGGTCATGAACCCTAATTTTTCAATTTCTTCAAATTGGAAAAATTAGACCAAATAGTTTAAATCAATTACTTTAATCCTCATTCTTCCATCCAATCAAAGTCTCAACACAATGAAACAACTCAAGATCAAATCTAGGTCATCTAAGAGTGGGTCAACAACTCTAGATTAGCAACAAGGTTTTCAAAACCATAAAAGAATATTTATAACTACAATAGTCATAAGCTTCCTTCATCATACATGCTCAACACTTTTAACAAACTTCCATCATAAAAAACACAAGGAATAAAGAAAATAATAACATAAGAACATCACAAGATGTAGCCTAGATCCTTATGAACAATTTCCTTTCTAATAGTAAGTTGAGAATACTTACTAAAACCAAGCTTTTTCCTTTGTTTTCTTTCTTTCACTCTAGCTTCTTTTGCTTTCTTTAATGGAGTTTTGTGTGAAAAGTGTATTAGGTTAAAATCAAATGAAAAATGAAAACATTATATACTTGTAACAAAATGGCATTGGCCGAATTTATCAAGCATTTACCAAAAAAAAAATAATTTCAATTTCATTTCATTTTCATTTGATCAAGTTGATTAAATATCTAAAAACACCTTTAAATATATTTTAATTAAGTCAACAAAGGCAACTTAATCATTTAAACCAAATATCCAAAGTTAAGATATTTATATTTTAATTAATTTAATCATTTAACAATTAAATAATTAATTAATTAATTAAATACAAATATATTAAATATATGTATTATATTTACATTAAATATCAAATACATATATTCATTTAGGATATTAGTCAAATATCTCAATTTGACTATTAATTAATGTGTATTTAAATTAATCAAGTATTAAATGTAAATACACAATAATTAAGTAAATGACTATCGGGTCCCTTTAGCATGTATCTTGCGTTTAACCTTTAAACGAATTTATAAATAATCAATATTATTTATAAATGTTGCTCTAGTGCTCTACGAGTATATTTCATTATTGAGACTCTCCAGATTCAGGTATATCCGTCACGAAATCCAATTTCGTGTCCATAATTTATCCACCCGTAAATTATGACGATCACGGATAATCTCGCTGAATCATACAGGTCGAGGTCATGGCAAATGTATAATTCCTCCGTCACAGGTATCCGGATAAATCCCAGAGATATAGATGTAAACGTCAAATCTCTACGGGGATTATCCAGCCGACTATTCTATTAGCAATCTCTAAAAGAATGTTTAGAACTAGCTTCCAAACTTTACCACGGGCCCATGGTTTTATCTGATTGCTAATCATATGGACTACCTATGCTCTGGTACACAGAACTGACGGATCCTATCTTAATACACATAGGACACACTGAGGATCTATCTACACCCAACGAACAAGCGTAGGTCTAATCTAAATAGATCGGTGACGTGACTGCCATATAAGTGTAGAAGATGTCCCATGTGCCCATAATGGCATCTCAAGTCTAAGAATCACAAGTGCTACTCAACCCGAGAAGATTCTTATTGACGTTGGTGTACCATCCATTAAGAATCTTCGGTGAGTCGTTCAGTGTTTATCCGTTATAAACACCCACACGTCTATACTAGTCTCCAAGACTAATGGTTCATTGAGAAACCATTGGAATCATATATTCCAGTATACGACATGTACCTTTCTGAACGGGTTTACTTTACTGACCAAGTAGTGTAAACCTTGACCAGGAACTGTCTGAGAATGACAACGTCATGATACTACTCAATGTTAGTTGTGACGCTTTTGCAACAGCACCATGACTAATCATTCTAAGGTCATTACGTCTTTACCATATAATAAGATAGATTATATTATAGAAACTGCATATATTATTCATAATAATAATGTTTTACAGAAGTATTCAAAAGAAATACAACCGGGAATTAGCGCTCTGAGCACCAACCCCAACAATATAGAGTATAGAACACATTAAGTGTTAATAACTCTTCCTTACATCGCTTCTGAATATCATGCTCTCAAAATGGAACTCGTCGATAATTAGCATGATTCAACTCTCATTACTTTATGATTTGTTATTACCCATTGAACCTATTTATTGGGATCTCCAGTCAATAGGTTAGGTTACCATCACAAGTAATCAAATTATTTAATGGCAATAGTCTCATTAATTTTGAAGTATTGAATATCTTTTCTCTTGCTAAACCTTTCGTCAAAGGAGTTGGGGTTTTGGCGCGGGCGCAGCGGAAGCTCACGGTTCGAGTGAAATCGTAATTTTAAAACTTTTTAAATTACCGACTAAATTATTCAATATCCAATATAAATAATTCATTCATATTTCACCTAAACATATTTATTCGATATCAAATAATGACATAAATAGTTATGAAACATCGCGAAACTTTTACGAAAATATTTTTTCGCAAAATGACATAAAACACGTTTTTGACCGAATCGACTACCCAATGCATATGGGGGCTGCCCAAGTCAGACCCAACAGTACTAGGGCAGTTCATGGGCTGCCCAAACAGTGACCAATTCATTGTTCAGACAGCGGACACTCAGTAAGCCCAAAACTCACCCGGTAAAGCCGTTTTTCACTGTTTTCGCATATTTCAACTCCAAAATAATTTCCGGAAATTGTTCCAATGACCAAAACACATCCAATACATTTATATAACATAATTTTCATCACAAAAATTATAGAATTTCCAGATCTGATTTGGTAACCAAAAATATCATTTTTCATGCTTTAAATTTAATTTTCTCAATATTAATCATATTAATAATCACACCAACCAAAGTCACCACAATTGAAGAACTCAAGAATAATTCTAGGAGTTACAAGAGTGGTCATAACACTCTAGAATGACAACAAGTCATCAAATGACAAAATTGAACTAATATTACAATAATATTATCCAATTTAACTTCACACATGCATCTAGCCTCCAAATTCATCCTCCAAATAATTTCATTTTCTAACAAGTAATTTTAATACCTAAAATTACACTTGCTTCACCTAAGTCTTTCATATCAAAATTAGCACAAAACATAGATTTAACATCATTCACAACATGGATATTGGAACCAAAGATAAGCAAATCATCCACATACAAGCATATAATAAAACATATCCCATTTTCTGATTTATAGTATATACACTTATCACTTTCTTTCACATTAAATTCATTTACTAAAACTAGGTTATCAAATTTCTCATGTCATTATTTCGGTGTCTGTTTTAAGCCATATAGAGATTTATCAAGTTTACAAATTTTATTTTCTTGACCAGGTATTACAAATCCTTCAGGTTGGTCCATGTAAATCTCTTCTTCTAATTCTCCATTCAAAAAGGCAGTTTTAACATCCATTTGATGCACAACAAGATCATGAATTGCAGCAAGAGAAATAAGCACACGAATAGATGTAATTCTTGTTACTGGTGAAAAAGTGTCAAAGAAATCTATGTTTTCTCTTTGTCTATACCCTTTGACAATAAATATAGCCTCGTATTTATCTACTGAACCATCTGGTTTTAAATTATTCTTAAGTATCCATTTACAACCTATGATATTACAACCTGGAGGTAAATTACTATATGCCAAGTCCTATTAGTCTCTAAAGAACTCATTTCATCTTCTATTTTTTTTTTTTTTGCAATAAATCAATATCTAAAGATGACAATTCTTTTTTTTAGAGTAGTAGGATCTTCTTCTAAGGTGTATGCATAAATTCATAATAAAATCTTTAATTATTCTAGATCGTTTACTCCTTCTAGATATAGATTCAATTTCCTTATCAAATTCATTAACTTCTACTGTTGGATTAATTAATATTAGATGATGAACAGCCACTATTCTTCAAAATAAAAGAAAATTTATTTTCAAAGAAATCAGCATCAATAGATTCAACCACAACATGATTTTTCAAATCATAAAATCTATATGCTTTACTATTGACAACATAACCAATGAAAACACATTCACATGTCCTACTAGAAAGTTTAATCCTATTAGGGTCAGGGATTCTAACATAGGCAAGACAATCCCAAGTTCTAAGATAAGACAAGTTAGGTTTTCTATTTTTTAAAATTTCATTAGGTGAAACTTTACCATTGGACTGAGGCACTCCATTCAAAACATAACAGACAATTAATAAAATTTCTCCCCACCAAAATGAGACAGCATCAGAATTAAATAAAATAGAAACTACACTGCTGCAACATAAGTCTTATTTTTTCTTTCAGCTGTTCCATTCATTTCAGGAGAATATGGTACAATTTTCTCATGAATAATACAATACAATTTATAGTATTCAATAAAAATGTGTAGAGTCATACTCGGTGCCTCTATCACTACAGAATCTTTTAATCTTCATATTAAATTGATTTTCAATTTCTGAGTGAAATATTTTAAACATGTCAAACGCTTCATTTTTATTTTTCATTAGATAAACATATACATAGCTTGAACAATCATCAATAAATGTGATAAAGTTTCATTTTCCACCTCTAGTCAATTTTCCGCCAAACTCACAAATGTCAGAATATATTAAGTATAATGGTTCAGATTCTTTAATAACAGATTTATGTGGAGTTAAGTGATTTTTTCTTGACTACAGAATTCGTATTTTTCAAATTCATTCAAAGACAATTCAGGAATTAAACCTAAGTTACTCATGTTCTTAATAATTCGTTTATTAATATGACAAAGTCAGACATGCCAAACATTAAAGGAACACAACACGTAAGCAGAAGAATAAATTTTATTAATAGCAACATTAAGTTTAAACATTCCATCAGTAGCATAACTCTTTCCCATAAAAATATTATTTTTGGTGAGAGTATACAAATCAGCCCGAATAGTTTGTGTAAACCCAACCTTATTCAAGAGATAGCCTGAAATCAAGTTCTTCCTTATCTCAGGAGTGTGCAACACATCCTTGAGAATAATGGTCTTCCCAGAGGTGAACTTCAGTTCCAAGTCACCAGTCCGAGCAACCATAGTAGTGTGGGAGTCACCTAACATTTCTTTCTTATCCGCAGCTTCCACACAGGACTTGAACAAAGCACGATCATAATACACATGACGAGAAACGCCAATGTTAACCCACCAACCCTCGGATCCACCAATCATGTTGATCTCAAAGATCATAGCAATAAGTTGGTCTTCGATAAGGTTCGCTTGTGGAGCGGAATGCTTATTCCGGCAGTTTCGAGCAAGATGCCCTAGTTTGCCACAGTTGTAGCATTTGAATTGGCCATTATCATTTCTTGTGGGAGGTTGGTGCTTGGTCTTGTTATCTTGGGTTTTTTTGTTGGGGTTTTGGTGATTATGGTTTTTGTTGTTCTTAGGGGTAAACTTTTTCTTCATATTTTTACCATTAGGTTTCAGGACTACCGGGACAGGTTTTTTATTGTTTGACACAACTAGGATCTCTTATTTTTTTATCCTGTTTGCGGGCTTCCTCTTCTATGGGAAGACGAGTAATCAGACTTTCTAGGGAAAATTCCTTAGTTTTATGCCTAAGTGTACCTTTAAAGTCTTTCCAGGATGAGGGAAGTCTATCAATTATCGCAGATACTAGGAATTATTCTTCTAAACATACCATCAGATATAATCTCATGGGCTAGTTTTTATAGTTCATGGGATTGAGTTTCTACGGATTTATCATCTACCATTTAGTACCTCAGGTAACGACTAACATCATATTTTTTAGATTTAGCCTCTGCAGTATCATATTTATTCTGAAGGGCGTCCAAACAACTTTAACAGTTTTCCTAGAACTATATATATCATACAATTCATTTGACAAGCCTTAAGTATATAGTTTTTGCATATACAATCATTCTCTTCCCAATTTTCATGCTCCCTAATTTGGACTACGGCATCAGACAATTCGGGTTTTTCAGACATATAAAAGTTCGCTAGCTTTTTAATAGCGAGGAAAAACATCATTTTTAATCTCCAACGTTTAAAGTGAAATCCTTGAAACCGAAAAGGTTTGTTCAAATCAACAGCAGCAGAATCAAGGGTAATAGTGTTCATGGTAACAGGGACATAAGCAGACATGCCAGATATCAAACCTATTAAAATTGTAGAAAACAAATCATAAGTTTCAGAACAATATATGTTCACCACAAAAATAAAATTGGAACTGGGTTGAGTCGGGACTGGGATGGCAAAATCCGGATCCGGGTCCGGCCGGATCTGGGTCCGGATCCGAAAGAGTTTTTGTTACCTCGGGTCCGGTCCGGAACCGATTACCCAGATTGTTTTTTTAAAATTTTTTTAAAATTTTAATTGTATTATTTTATATTTATATTTGTATTTTGTCAATTTTATTAGTTTTATTTCAATTCTTTTAGTAATTTTATTATATTCTATTATTTATATATATATATATGCATAATATATTATATTTTTTATTATAATCTAATTTATTATATTTATTATTTTTATTATATTATTTTTTCCGGACCGGGTCTACCCCGTCCGGACCCACGTGATCCCGGGTCCGGACTCGGAATCACCCGAGTCTTCCCGAACCTGGGTCGTCCGTCCATGCGGGACCCGGGCCAGGTCCGGGTCTTGTTGCCACCCTCTAGTCGGGACTATGTCATTTTCTTTAAGATGTTTCGCAGCTCTGCCAAAAAATTATGCTTGCAGTAATTCGGCATCGCCGTCCCCATGATAAAACAGCCTAGAGAAGGAAAATTTTTTCTCAATTGGTTAGCACAAACATCGATTGGTTATACTCACACCCACGCAAATACTTTTGATGGGAATCTTAAGAAACAAAAAAGAGAAAAAATAAGAGGGGTGGGGTACTGGCTGTATAGAAGAAATATTTAGCCAGAAGTTGTTCTTATGAAAGTATTTTCTCTCGGTTTCTGTATTAATTTTTTTTTTCGTTTATTACTCTTTCTCAAGCGTGAAGCTCCTTTTATATACGAAAATATTTGGCCGTTAGTATTAAATTTTCAGAGCAAAAACGTTGGACAAATCAGTTAATACAGACATTAAAAAATTAAAAACAAATAAAGATCAAATTGAATTAAAAACGTTCAGTCGTTCATAAGCAAACTGTTTCAAAATAATAATGATAATTCAAACAATAATGAATTGAAAACGTTTTATAATTCAAAAAATTGTTCATGTGAGTGAAATATTTAAGTTGGAAAAAAAAAAACGTGTTATAAAAAAATATATTATCTTTAAACTAATTTCTCCAAAAAGAATATATATATACATATGCAACCCGTCCCGAACCGATCGACAGACAGCGGCGACACGCGCGCGGTGTGGTAACCACCTTTGACTAGCTTCTCACCTTCCACAAAAGTGGGTATCCCTTGGGGCCCCACTTCACAACATACACCTTATAAATAATAGTTTGTGTCGTTATTTTTCCATTATGGGATGAGGTTTCCAAAGCTAATTCTAACTCTTTTTTTTTCAAAAATCCTAACAATCTCTACATTCAAAGCTTGTAACTCCCAATTGAATTTTTTATTTTTTGTAACAATTTTTTTACTTTCAAAACATGTAACTCCATTATTCAAATTCACATTCGCAATAGATCCTGAAAAAAAATATTAGACAGTTATGACCCATAGCGTCACTATTTTGTAAATGATATTGTATTATTGTACAAAATTAACTATGTAGTAATGAAATTGCCTTTTACCGTTTTGTAATTTATTTACTTTGATATATAAATGGTAAAAGTCCCTATGATTTAATTCAGCGGATTGAGATGATATGAGACAGTATCAATCCATAAAGGTTAATCATTAAATATCCCTAGTCGTAGTATTATCGAGATTGGACATCGATAATGCGAATAGACTAGTACTGCACTTGTGCGTGTTGTGAGGGCACAACGGCATAGTTCTCATATATTGAGTATAGGATACTTATGCAAGTGCGGTAGGAGGTTGTGTTTTTACCGATGGTACGGAAAATAGCTTCGCTCTGGATAGACCCCGCGGATCCCATTGGTAGTATGTCTGCGTGTCTATGGAGTCCGCTTCAGGGAAGGTGCATATGGTCTAACCTGAGACTTGCATCGCTAGTACTTGCGACAATCGGTAGACTTTAGTTTTGGTCGTCCAGGCTTTAAACAGGTTCTGTGTACACCTCTTCTAGGTTATCGGGAATCGTAGTGTATTGGGTGTGATGTCAAAGAAGGAAGTATCACTCAGACATATGGAGATGATGATCGCGCAGGATACAGAACTAGTACTCTATAATGGTTTGCAACCATCAGGATAATATGACAAGGTCAGGATTATCCGATTCAAGAGACTAGTTGCTTGATGGCCGATATATGTATCGTACGGGGCAGACACATCTCCAGCCCCAGGCCGACATGTGATCATCCGATACTGGACTGCTATACACATACTACGGTATACTACGCCTGTTATAGATCTTATATTCCAGTAAGAATATTTCTGGGAGAATTGGGTAAGGCATGGCGTTTTGCTAGAGGCTAACCTTGTCTTGTAAATCGGTTAAAATGTAGTACTTGGTACGTACATGTAAGGATAGTCCGACGACCGTATTTACTTGCCAACATATCTGTGGGACAACAGAACCTGGGCGACGCATGCTGTCCTAGGCTCGCGGCCTAGTCGGGAGTACGGAGTGCCACGGGGGACTAAACCGGAGAATAATGGAGTCGCAACCCGGGGTGAACCGGGAAAATGAGATTTAAGGCCGCACTCACCCCTCGCAAGGAAGACCTCAAACCGTGGGTTCGGAATGGTCCCTTACTCATGTCACTTGTAATGAAAAGATTTATATAATAATTTAAACAAACTGAAGTAACACTTATTTCTAAGGTATCATGCTTCTAAATTCACATTTATAAAATAAAATATGCGCCTAAATATACATGTATTTCACATATAAGATTGCATGCTTAGAAGTATATTAAATCAACAACAGACAATTTCATTGGCATGTTGTATTCATGGAAACGCAAGCACATACTAACCACACAAGCACACATAAAGGCGAATCAAATGATGGTGAACATGTGATTTCATAGACATATCATAAACAAATAGCCATTACATGTCCATGCACAAATAAAAGGGGCAACTAAGTACATAATGCAAAAAGACGCTTAGGGATGCAATTAGGCATTAAAGTGAGCATGCTATGACGTGGTGCAAAAGAAGATAGATATAGACAAAGACGCACATATGATGAAAATGACTCAATTCAGTGTATTCGCGTTCGTGTAGCGTTCGTAAACGCGTTCGAACGGTAAACAGAAGGTTCGCGTCCGTATAGAGCGTTTGGTAACGCGTTCGAACGGGACCAGACAGAAAACATGCGTTCGTGCGGCGTTTCGGAACGCGTTCGAACGGGTTACAGCAGTGACCTCCAAAATGCAGTAAAAAACATGACACATACATGAACATATGAATATATGACTTCTCGTACATAACAACAGATCGTCGCCCTCACTTTGATGGGACTTGTGCAGTGTGTGACAGTGACAATCCTATCAAAGTCTATGCAATGCATTTTTACTTACCTGGCTAGCCAACTGCCACTTGACTTTCCACGTGTTTGAGTTGATTTGGGTGGTGAGGTGCTGCGACCCCTGGTTCATTCCGAACCGTTACTGTGAGTTGGTCCATTCCCGAACCGTTACTGTGAGTTGGTCCATTCCCGAACCATTACTGTGAGTTGGTCCATTCCCGAACCGTTACTGTGAGGTGTTCATTCCCGAACTGTTACCGTGAGATGTCCATTCCTGAACTGTTACTGTAAGGTGGTCCATTCCCGAACCGTTACTGTGAGTCGGTCCATTCCCGAACCGTTGCTGTGAGGTGGTCCATTCCCGAACCGTTACTGTGAGGTGTTCATTCTCGAACTGTTACCGTGAGATGTCCATTCCCGAACTGTTACTGTAAGGTGGTCCATTCCCGAACCGTTACTGTGAGTTAGTCCAATTCCGAACCATTACTGATAATGATGTGGTCCCCGCCCCCAGAGTGTCATACCCGGCAAGACTAATACTGATAATAATGTGGGCCTCGCCCCCAGAGTTACCATACCCGGCAGAACTGATACTGAACCAATGTGGGCCTCGCCCCCAGAATGCCATACCCGGCAGAACTGATACTGAGCTGATGTGGGCCTCGCCCCCAGAATGCCATACCCGGCAGAAACTGATGTTTAACTGATGTGGGCATCGCCCCCAGAATGCCATACCCGGCAGAATGATACTGAACTGACGTGGCCTTGCCCCCCCAGACTGATACAGTGCTGTCGATGTTCCTGATTGGCTTGTCTTTGCCACTTTCTCTCTTTCTGCTTCAAAACATGTGAATACAAAGCAAAACAAACACAAAAGAATGCAAAGTATGTTACGTGTATGCATGCATGCATGAATGAGTTTCCTATCTCGTTGGGTTAGGTCTTCCGCCAGTTTTCCAGGTGATTGCACAGTCTTCTATCTGGTCTCATGGCTCAATTTCTTGTTATGTCCCGGATTCACGAGGTGGTAGACTGGTCGTCCCCAATCTTGATTTAGCTTTCTGCTCCATGCTGTTTGCACTTGGTCAAGATGAACCACATGGTGAGGCCTTCCATATCATCATACTATATCACATGCTACGAAATATTCCCAATATTTATGCATATTATCGTCCTCAAGGAATGCCCAGTAATGAAACCAGAGAACATTCAAAACACTCAATGCAACTCAAATCTGAGTTTTTGAATAAGTGATCTAAGCTAGACTCAAAGTGTGTGTGTGTGTGCAAAGGTTCCTTTGCAGATTCATCCCCATGTAAGCCAACTCAATGATTTCGTCAAAAAACTGGGATCGATGGGTCAAACCAACCTAGATGTCTCAATTATGCCTGCAGTTGCTTTTTCGTGCTCAATGTGGTATGGTTTTATCTTTCTTTTCCTTTGTCTCTCATTTTTTCCTTTTTTTTTCTTTTTTTTTTCTCTCTTTTTTTTTTCTCTTTTTTGTTTTCAACACACCTACCCTTTAAGGTAGCATTTCTCCTCATAGTGGTCCTAATACTCGCCCATGGGTAGTTTCACGCTTATTGGTTATAGGCGGTTTATTTCTTTTCTTTAGAGACTTTTTTTTTCCAACCATACCACACATCATAACACAAGCAAGTCAGATAGACATCTAAGCAAACGGTCATTCATCGACCCGTAATTTCTTCAACTAGTCACCTTACTAACTACTCAGGTTTTCCACCGTTAAGAACCTATAGTGAAGTGCTTACGAGTCTAGCATAGATCAATCACTCAAAGTATCAGATAAAAGCACGTCAAGAGTTTATCGTTTCTAAGGTTTCGCCCTAAAGCAATCAATTTCATCATTGGACTTATGTCTAACTATCAAAGACTAAAAACAAACAACAACTCTTTTTTTTTTCTTTCTCTCTTTTTTTTTTCTTTTTTTTTCCTTTTTCCTTTTTCTTTTCCCTTTTTTTTTTATTTCTCTCTTTTTTTTTTCTTTTTTCTCTTTTTTTTTGAAGGCCCCCCCAATGGTCTTTCTATCATTGCCGTGAGGTTTTCTGTTTCTCGATTTTCTCTTCCCCGCTATCCATGTTTGCTAAACTCCTCTTGACAATCCTCTTTTTTTTTTCTCTAACCCAACGGATATCTATGATGGTTTTAAGACACAAGGGTTAGCATGATGCATGTATGCATGAGATGCATACGACATATGAGATATATATGCATGTGGTTATCAAAAGCATAAAGGGGCAACTTCTATAGGATATACAACTATCGTTCTCATGCGGGTTTATGACAATACCTTTGATTGAACTCCCTCAACATACTATAGAAACGGTCAACTAATGCACAAATTATACACATCACAAGACATGATTTCGGGGCCAATTCTCTTATCCCCAGTGGAGTCGCCACTGTAGACACAGAACCTGGGCGACGCATGATGTCCTAGGCTCGCCTAGTCGGGAGTACGGAGTAGCCACGGGGGACTAAACCGGAGAATAATGGAGTCGCCACCCGGTGTGAACCGGGAAAATGAGATTTAAGGCCGCACTCACCCCTCGCAAGGGAAGACCTCAAACCGTTGGGTTCGGAATGGTCCCTTACTCATGTCACTTGTAATGAAAAGATTTATATAATAATTTAAACAAGCTGAAGTAACACTTATTCTAAGGGTATCATGCTTCTAAATTCACATTTATAAAATAAAATATGCGCCTAAATATACATGTATTTCACATATAAGATTGCATGCTTAGAAGTACATTAAATCAACAAACAGACAATTTCATTGGCATGTTGTATTCATGGAAACGCAAGCACATACTAACCACACAAGCACACATAAAGGCGAATCAAATGATGGTGAACATGTGATTTCATAGACATATCATAAACAAATAGCCATTACATGTCCATGCACAAATAAAAAGGGCAACTAAGTACATAATGCAAAAAGACGCTTAGGGATGCAATTAGGCATTAAAGTGAGCATGCTATGACGTGGTGCAAAAGAAGATAGATATAGACACAGACGCACATATGATGAAAATGACTCAATTCAGTGTATTCGCGTTCGTGTAGCGTTCGTAAACGCGTTCGAATGGTAAACAGAAGGTTCGCGTCCGTATAGCGTTTGGTAACGCGTTCGAACGGGACCAGACAGAAAACATGCGTTCGTGCGGCGTTTCGGAACGCGTTCGAATGGGTTACAGCAGTGACCTCCAAAATGCAGTAAACAACATGACACATACATGAACATATGAATATATGACTTCTCGTACATAACAACAGATTAAGGGGCGCGGCAAATCATTGTAGCAAAGGTAGCTTTTAAGCATTTTCATCCCTCAAAGTGGAGGACCCTTGATCTCACTTGATAAGCCCATGCGCAATGCAATATGATGCATGAATTTTCAAAAAGACATTATGAAGCGAATAACTAAATAAAAGAGGCGCGACGAAGTACTGCCGTAAATGTGGTCTTTTAGGCTCTTTGTCTCTCAAAGAGAGGACCTTTAGACCAACATACTAAGCCCATGCGCAATGTGATATGATGCATGGTCATGTAAGAAGACGTCATACTAAACAACAAGATAATGGGGCGCGGCGAAGTACTGCCGTAAAGGTGGCCTTTTGGGGCTCTTTGTTTCTCAAAGAGAAGACCTTTAGACCAACATACTAAGCCCATGCGCGTCACATCACAATACATGAAATAAAGACAATAAAAGTGTAGGACTTCGTATGCCCAATTGAACGTACATTCAACCCAAACACACTTCGTCCGGCGCGGTGAAGTAGTGTCACAAAGGTGGCCTTTTAGGCTCTTCGTCTCTCAAAGAGGGGACCTTTGGACTAACTCACTAAGCCCATGCGCTCAATCGCATCATACATACAAAAATAAAGACAATCATATCAAACTTAGTATGTCCGATTGAACGTATTTTGCATTCAACCGAACACACATCAACCGGCTCGGCAAAGCATCATGGTAAATGATTTTAACCCCTCCAAATAGGGAACCTTTAATCCGACTTACTAAGCCCATGCGCTCGATCGCACCACAACATAAATAAATAACATGCGGAAATTAAAAGACGGAATAATAAAGTGAGAATAATCAAAATAACATAAAGCGAAATATACGCCATTTACTCAAGTGGTACGTGGAATTGTATCCCAAGTACAGACCGCACTACCGTCCATTCGGAATCGGCTACGGAATTTACGTCTGGGTTTCCATCCTATATACCACGAGAGACGACGTATTTTCCGTTTTAATCAATGGCCACAACACACATCACATGCAAACAATATTCAATAAATAATTTAAAACACAATTAAAAGAATCAATAAAGATCGAATAAATATAAAAAGAAAACAAGTGTGAAAGGTACCCTCAGGTCTAACCTTTTAAGTCGTCTTCCGGACTCGCGTTTACAACCGTCGGAAGGGCTATCACTCCGCCACTTTTCTGGTTCACTGGTTTGCGTTTTACCTTGCTGTTTCACTGTTTTGCTCGCTGTTTTCACTCCGTTTTGCTGCTATTTCGCTGCCGCTTCGCTGCTCACTGTTCAGGTTTATTAATGGACTGTTTTAGCTCGATTTTTGTCTCGGTTTGAGGTACTGTTTCAGGCAGTTCATGGGGTATATTGGGCTGCTATTTTGGCGATATTTGTGAGGTAATTTGGGACAGTTTTGGCGTGTAACTGGGTGGCAGTGGCGTTGAGGCAGATTTGTTAGTATGCAAGTGGGGTGTTGAAGGGCTTTGAAGGTCAATGTTGTTCACGTGATCAGAGGTTATCTTTGTTGAATGGGCTGTGATGCTTGCCAGTGCCGAGAGGCTGTGAGTGTGGGGCCAAGGCTGATGGTGTGTGGAGGGCTGATGACTTCGATTTTAATGTGATCAAGGTGTGCTGGACGTGTTGATCAGGTCTATGGGAAGGGCTAGGTGGCAAAATGGGTGGAATGTGACTGAGGTTGTCTTAACGTGATGGTGGCTTAGGGCTGTGATGCGTAAGTTGATTGTGTTGAAGGCTATGGTTAGTGGCTGGCGTGTGGGGCATGTGGCAGTGAAGGTTTAGGCGGTGAATTGAGCGTGAAGAAGGTGGCTTGTGTAGTCTTTTGATTATTTTTTTTGTTTGTGCTGTGGGGATTGGCCTTTTGCCGTGAATGAGAGAGAGATGAGAGGCTATTCTCTTAAGGTTTATTTGCTTTTTTTTTGTTTTCAAGTTGCCGTGAGTGAGTGTCCATTAGGGTTGCAATTAATGTGTGTTTTATAGTTGTCCATTAGGGTTTGCATGGATAGGGATTTGATTTAGTGTTAAAGAAGGAAATCAATGGATTTGATGGAGACAAGATTGGTTTAGATTAGGAAGGTAGTATATTTAGTTGTGTTGATTAGGCATACAATATTTTAAGTTAGGAATAATATATTTTTAATTAGGAATAATATTTGTTGATTGATTTTAATTAGGCATGCAATTTCTTTAATTTGGGTAAGTATTTTTATTATTTTGGTAGGTGATTATTTAGATTTTATTTGTTTTATTTAATTTGTGAATTTGACTTAATTAATTTAATTGGTTTGTGATTTTTATATTTAACATTTAATTCAATTAATTGGCTATTTAATTTAATTTAATTTGTGAGTTATTTTAATTTAATTTGTGAAATGTGTTTTAAATGTTTTAATTATTTTGATTTGTGACATATATTAATTATTTCTCTGGATGTGATTTAATGGGCTTGGGCTTGGGCTAAGGTTAAGTTTTTTTTTTTTTTTTAAAACGAGATCCAACAGCGAACCCGAAGCTAAACACGTGAACTAAATCCGACAAAACCGTCAATTCTTGACTCTTCCCTTCCGACGTCCGTTTCCCGCGATTTCCGCGACTTAAAGATAGTGCCTCCAAATGAGGCTCATCATCGGGTTTCACATGCAAAAATGCAATGCCTACAATATCCAGAGATCTCTTGGGCCGCTTCCCGAAGATTCACCGATGACGTATGATTCGAACTTAATTAATCTGGGATTAATTGCGGAGAGACTTTATCTTGGATAAAGTACTATTTGAGAGAGAGAAAGATTAATTTGGAATTAATCGTTAAAATAATATATTCGATATATTAAACGAAATTCGATTTCGACGCGGAATTAAAATTAGATTTTAATTCGGGCAAACAAATTAATTTAGAATTAATTCATTAGCGACATGAATAGTAATTATGCTAGGCATAATTTTTTAATTAAATTCGATTTAAATAACGTCGCGACGGAAGTTCGTTAATTCGGAATTATCGAACCCGAGCCCGGGAGTGTTTGCGGGCCCACTCGCATTCGGAATCAAGTGGGGCCCACATGTCACATCAACCATCACATCACTTGTCATTAAATTCACTTTTGTGTGATGGTTTAGGTGATAGGTTGTACAACACTCAAAGGCAAAGAATGGTGATAGATTTGTGTCATACACCTACCAAAGGTATGGTATATGTTTGACAATTATTATGACACAAATATAAATGGATTTTGAAATCAAAAATCATTATTCTTCTCTCTTTCCTCTTGACCGAAACTGTGAAACTTCACAGCCCTCTCCAGTTTTCAGTTTTTGTTGCAAAAGCTTGAAGAAATTGTGTATGTTTGGAACATTAAATCACACACAAGGCTAGCACCTTCAAGGGATCATACAAAGGTGTTATGGGAAACTAATTCTTGAGCTTGGAAGGATCAAAGAAGGCTTGGAGCTTCTCCACTCACCTTGGCCGAAACCCCCACTGCACAAAGGAGAAATTTTTCATTTCATCAACGCATCCGCATTCCGATCTTTGTGAGTATGATTCCGCCATACTTCAATTTTGTTCATTCATTTATATATTTGTTTGCTCTTTTGATCTTGGGACATGGATTAGAACTTTAAACGAACAATGGTATCAGAGCTTAAAGAGCATGAAAATATATTAGGGTAATATTTGGGAAAATTGATTGAAGCATGATTTGATGATTTTGATTGATTAAGTAGGCTTAAATGTATGTTACATTGTGTTATACATTATCAATTTCATGAAAAATAAATTGGATTAATTTTTCCCCTCTTGGAGAGGCTTGGCCGAATACTACCTAGACCATGGAGATGATGATTTGTTGTTTATAAGATCATTGGATGACTTTAAACGAACATAAAATGACGATTTGTGATTCGATTGGATTGAAAACGAAATCGGTAATTTTTCATCACCTTGGCCGAATGCATGGAAGCACATTAGGGACTTGATTTTTGATTAAATAATGTTGGACATGTATTTAAGATAAAAATATGATTAATGGATTAATTTGATATTTTGGAAATATTGATTTAAAGGATTAATCATGACATTACACTTTAATTAATTAAGTTATAAAAATTTGGAATTTTAAAATTTGATTAATTGGGCTTAATTTTGAATTGGGCCTAAAACTATTAATTTGGGCATAATGGGCTTGGTTGGACGAAGTAGATTTTGGGCAAATTGGATTGGATCCAAAGATGGGCCTAAATCACTCCATTAAGTCCAAATGTAATAAATGGGCTTTTATGTTTAATTGGGCCTTATGGGCTTGATATTGATTTTTATGGCAAATGAGGGTGATTCCTTATTGGGCTTGGAAATTGGTTTGACCCACATTGACCAATGCCCAAGCCTAATGAAATCAATTGAAAGCCCATCGGACTTTAATTAAACGGACATTGGATGTTTAATTGGGCTTTGAGACCCGATATAATTAGATTTGGAATCTAAGTCATAAAAGCACAATAAAAGTGTAAATATTTAATTTGGAATTAAATATAAGGATTAGTATTGAATACGACTTAAATTGGATTTGACGAGTAGTTCGATATAATTCATGAATTTGTACTACAAGTACTTATTCTCAAAAACGAGTTGGACTCGCGCAAAAGGAAACCATTGATTGAACATTGTTGTCACCTAATTAAAGACTAATTAATTGGATTAGACTGGTTGTATAACATGCATTGAATGAATGAATGTGGATGTGATGAATGAATAGTGCATATCGGATGGATATTAGAAGGGAAGGGTAATTTTAGAAATTATTGTAAATTCAGAATTTATTAATTGGACCTGCGTGTCCAGCCTTTCTCTTATTATCTCTTGTATTCTCTTCTCACCTGATTCCCCTCAATGTAAATGAGGTTTCTCTTATTGTATTATGTAATTGGGTAGAAGCAGAATAGTGTTAGCCGGGGAGAGGAAAGGGAGTGATTTGTTCTAGGAACAATTGTTATATATTCATCTGCATATCACTATTATTTTATTTTACGCGCTTTTGATGTGTTTTAGAAGCATGCTTAAGGGTGTATGATGATGAGACCTAACAAAGATAAATTAATTGGTTGCCAATTACGCGAAAATCCCTCAAACAATATTAAGCGATTTTCCTTCCGTTGAGTGATTCTTTCTCAAGATCCGAAATTGGCATTGGTTTGTTGGCCAAAGTCAAGACCTTTGTCAATTGAGGATGTGTTTGAATCATGAGAGTTTTGTTCCATATCGGTGTCTTGTCCAAGTTGTGATTTGTTGGCCAAAGTCAAGATCACTTCTTGTCCATCGACATTGATTACGAAACTTTTCATGTCAATGGGTCCCGCTTAACTGGAATCATTAAGTTTGTTGTGCCAAAGCCAAGACTTAGTTGATTCAGAGGAAATGGTTAGGAAAATGTATTGGATACATTGACATATGTATTAGATATATATGTTTCGGACTTGGATGTCCACCTACCGGATCTAGGAATTGGATGGGATCCAATTGATCTTCGAGATCTACCTAGTTAAATATCATACAACTTGTTGGCCAAAGTCAAGGTTGTGTGTTATTTAACGGGATCCTAGCCCACTAGGAAATTGGATTTCCCGAGTACTCGACAGAGGGTTAGAGACTTGTAGAAAATAGTGGGAGGCTAGTATTGAATTTGCAATTTCATTCAGATACTTAGCTTTACGCGCTTACAAAATTTATTTCGTCAATATTTTAACATTAGTTGGACTAAAAATGTTATTTTTCTTGTAACAGTTTGACTGTACCCATATACCATTACTAGATAGTTGGACTATCGTAGTTAAGATGGCAAACAAAGGAAATGTCCGAGACATAATCATGGGTGATAATGTATTTAAGGGCACGAACTTTGCTGACTGGGAAATGAACCTGAGGATAGTCCTTGGGGCAGAGAGGCTGTTGTACACCATACAGAGACCTCTCGGGCCGAGGCCCACTGAGCCACTTGAGCTGGAGTTATGGAGAACTCATAGCGATGATTGTGATACAACTCAGTCGATCATGCTTGCTTCCATGACTCAACACTTTCGTCGCCAGAATAGGACTTGGATCCTTATAGTATGATGGCTAGACTAAAGGATCTTCACCGCACTAATAAGCGGATGGAGAGGTATGAGTTGGTGAAGAAACTCTTTCGCTCCCGTATGACTGATGGCGCTTCAGTTGAGGCCCACATGACTCAAATGATAGCTGACATTGATGAGCTGGCCAAGATGGGAATAGTCTTGGAGGCTGAGCTGACTGTAGACATGCTTTTACAGTCACTTCCCGATACTTGGAAGCAGATTATCATCAACTACAAGTTGATGGATACGGACGATACTCTTGGAGAGCTATTGTCCATTCTTAAGGAGTCAGAGAAAGAGCTTCTTAAAGGCAACAAGCGCGAGGCGCACTTTGCATCGACCTCTCAGATGTCAAGGGCTGGGCCCAAGGCAACTGGAGGGGTGAAAAAGAGGAAGCGTAAAAACAAGGGCAAGGCCAAGATGTCGATGGCTTCTGGGAAGCCGAGGACAAGTC
>SKCR01034225.1:0-32463 GCA_019454045.1 Zanthoxylum bungeanum | reverse complement strand
GTCCCATATTATTTATTTGTTTATTCAGGCATTGACAATCTAGTGCGCATGGGCTAATCATATTGGATTAAAGGTCCTATATTTGAGGGAAATGCCCAAAGGCTACTTTTAACATAGTTTTGTCGCGCCCTTCTTCTGTTGATCTTGTCATTTACCCCTTTTTTGGTTGTTATGTTTTTATTCTTCACTTTACATTCATGTTGAGTCAGTGCTTGAGTGTTGCCTTTTGCGGTATATCGGATGGAAACCCAGACATAAATTCCGTAGCCGAATCCGAATGGACGGTAGTGCGGTCTGTACTTGGGATACAACTCCACGTAGCACTTAAGAAGCATTCGCGCATGTGTTTGTGTCATTTTAGATACCACTTCGGTAATCTCGTTCGAACACGTTTTTGAACGCTACACGAACTTATACATTCTACCTCAGTCCGTTCGAACGCGTTTCAGAACGCTACTCGAACGCGCATGCATGCATCAGGTTTTATCCCATTCGAACGCATTTCCGAATGCTATATGAACGCGAACATTCTATCTCATTTCCGTTCGAACGCTTTTCCGAACGCTACTCGAACGCACATGTATTCTATTTTATCATGCATCAGGTCTTATCCCGTTCGAACGCGTTTCCGAATGCTATACGAACGCGAACATTTGGTCTCATTTCCGTTCGAACACATTTCCGAACGCTACTCGAACGCGCATGCATTCTGTTTTACCATGCATCAGACCTTATCCCGTTCGAACGCATTTCCGAATGCTGGATGAAAGTACATATAATGAACAGACATCATTCTATCATATTTCATGCATGTTTACTTCTTTGGTCATCCCGTTTGCATTACATATCTAATTATCTGCTTTTATTATTAATGCTTTTATAGTTGTTATTAGTTACGTTATTGCGGTTCATTGTTTAATATGTCTATGGAATTATGCATTTGTCTTCCTTTTGTTTATTTATTTACGTTAGGGGTGTGCGATGTGTGTTGATTACATTATCTTGCATGTTTAGCATAAGACCTGGTTATACTATTGCATAAATATTTTCATTACAATTGGTATAAGTAAGGGACCATTCCGAACCCAACGGTTTGAGGTATTCCATTGTGATGGGTGAGTGCGGCCTTAAATCATTTCCCAGTTCGCACTAGTTGGCGAATCCATTTTATTCTCCAGTTTAGTCCCCCGTGGGCTACTCCGTACTCCCGACCGGGCCGCGAGCCCGAACAGCGTCGTCGTGCCTCTGTACCATGCCTACAATGAGGTTACGGCAAAAAGTGTTATGGTGGACACATGGGCCACCCATAACTTTATTTCTACCGCTGAAGTGAAGCATTTGGGGCTCAAGTTAGAGCGAGACGCGGGTCGTATGAAAGCTGTCAATTCACAAGCGCTACCCACTAGTGGGTTAGCGAGGCAAGTAAGAGTGAAGATCGGCACGTGGGAAGGTCAAACTGACCTTGTAGCGGTCCAAATGGATGACTTTGATATTGTTCTAGGAATAGAATTCCTGCTCGACAAGGGGGCCATCCCTGTCCCAGCTGCAGGGGAGCTTGTTGATCATGGGGAGAAACCTGCAGTAGTACCAGCAAAGGTAAAACTCCCACGGAGGGGAATTTTTATCCGCAATCCAGTTTAAGAAGGGGATCAAGAGACGAGAACCGACATTCATTGCCATCCATACGTTAATTGGAGAAGGGAGAGAAGAAACCCATGCACCTGAAATCAACAAGGTGTTAGAAGAATTTACAGATGTGATGTCTGACCAGACTTCTTCCCAGGGTCTTACCTCCGAGGAGGTCCATCGATCACCAAATCGAGTTAGTTCATTCAGCAAAACCCCCGGCGAGAGTACCTTATCGAATGGCTCCACCAGAATTAGCAGAACTTTGTAAGAAACTAGATGAACTATTGGAGGCAGGCTTCATCAGACCTTTGAAGGCCCCATTCGGAGCCCCCGTCTTTTTTCAGAAGAAACAAGATGTAAGTTTGAGGTTGGTATCGACTATGGGCTCTGAACAAGTTGACAGTGCGAAACACCTACCTCATTCCCCTTATAACAGATTTATTCGATCAGTTGAGTGGGTCAAGATACTTTACGAAGCTAGACTTACGTTCAGGATATTATCAAGTGAGAATCGCCAAAGGGGATGAACCAAAGACGACTTGTGTTACTCGATATGGAGCATTTGAGTTCTTGGTGATGCCGTTTGGGCTGACTAATGCCCCTGCAAAATTTTGCACATTGATGAATGAAGTCTTCCATGAACACCTCGACAAATTTGTGGTGGTTTACCTGGATGAAATTGTAGTCTATAGTACCACCTTGGAGGAACACAAAAGACATCTTGCCATGGTATTCCAGAAATTGAAGGATAATAGACTATTTGTAAAGAGGAAAAAGTGCGCATTCGCCCAAGAACGCATCAGATTCCTCGGCCATATTATAGAGCAGGGTCATATCCGAATGGACATAAAGAAAGTACGAGCAATTTACGAGTGGAGCACCCCAACCAATGTCAGAGAATTGTGGTCATTCCTTGGGCTTACCAATTATGGTTTTTGGGCGGCAACTGTCCTTATTACAATATTAGGCATTTGGGCTTAATGAAATACATGTAGCTGGCAAGCCATTGAAGTTAAGCCCAACGATCTTTGATGGAAGACAGAGAAGAGTCTTGGAATTATATTGACATTTGTTATCCTAAATAATATTGTCTCATTTGATGTTTGAATTGTGTGATATATGGATGCATTTCGAATCGGATTTTTAGCTTTGGATATGGTTTTGTTGGTGTTATGATTAGAAAAGTGTGATAATTAAATAGTGGTTCATAAATAGTATTATATAATTTTTTTTATGTTAATAAAATAATTTGATTGGTTTTTTGAATATTTTAATGGTGAGTAAAATATAAAATATTAGTTTTTACAAAATATAGTTGTGGGAACACAGGAACTGGGCGACGCATGATGCTGTCCCGGGCTCGCGGCCCGGTTGGGAGTACGGAGTAGTAGCCGCGGGGGACTAAACTGGAGAATAATGGAGTCTCCACCCGGTGTGAACCGGGAAATATTTAAGGCCGCTTTCAACCCCTCGCAAGGGAAGACCTCAAACCGTTGGGTTCGGAATGGTCCCTTACTTATGCCACTTGTAATAAAATGATTTATGCAATAATCTAACCAAGCCCAAGCAACATATTTCCAAGATAAGTCATTCCTAAGTTGCATGCATAGTTACAAAGCTCATATCTAAATTTACATATAACATATTTTCCATGTTTACATACAACCTATTTGTATATAATCTATGTCCGAATTGATGCATCAAGATAAATTGACATACGGAAGACACTACAGTTTTACAATCGTAGACACAGAGGCGCAAACAAATAGCATTCATACAAGCATGCATATTAAGGAAAGACATTTAAGCGCATAATATAAATAGATCACTAATGGGTAATACAAATGCATAAGGTAAAAAGAAACAACTATATGCTAAAATAAACATGTCGTGATGTGGCGCAAAGGAAGATAACTAATAATGACACAAACACACACGTGGGCATTTTTCCAAGTGGTACGTGGAATTGTATCCCGAGAACAGATCATACTACCGTCCATTCGGAATCCGCTATGAAATTTATGTCCGAGTTTCCATCATATATACCACGAGAAATAATGCCTAAATGCTATCATGACATGGATACACAAATGATAATAAATCAAGCCAAGACACAAAGATAGAAGATGCCATCAATAGATGAAAGACGCGGCAAATATCGTGGTAAAGGTAGCCTTTTAGGCTTTTCTTCCCCCAAATGGAGAACCTTTTTAGTCCAACACAATAAGCCCATGCGCTTTTCATTACAATGAGTACAAAGATAAAGATAACTATATGGAACTTCACATACCCGATTGAACACATCTTACATTCAACCGAATATACATCGACCGGCACGGCAAAGCATCATGGTAAAGGATTTTAACCCCTCAGAATAGGGGACCTTTAATCCAACTTACTAAGCCCATGCGCTCGATCACATAATGCATATGAAAAATAAAGACAATAATATCAAACTTAGTATACCCGATTGAACACATCTTACATTCAACCGAACACACATCAACCGGCGTGGCAAAACATCGTGGTAAATGGTTTTAACCCCTCAAAATAGGGGACCTTTAATCCGACTTACTAAGGCCATACGCTCGATCAAATAATGCATATGAAAAATAAAGACAATAATATCAAACTTAGTATGCCCGATTGAACATATCTTACATTCAACCGAACACACATCAACCGGCGCGGTAAAGCATCTTGGCAAATGGTTTTAACCCCTCCAAATAGGGAACCTTTAATCCGACTTACTAAGCCCATGCGCTCGATCGCATCATGCATACAAAGAATAAAGACAATAATATCAAACTTAGTATGCCCGATTGAACACATCTTACATTCAACCGAACACACATCAACCGGCGCGGCAAAGCATCGTGGTAAAGGATTTTAACCCCTCAAAATAGGGGACCTTTAATCCGACTTACTAAGCCTATGCGCTCGATCACATAATTACATAAACAAGTAACATTTGGAATTTAAATGACGAATAATAAATAAATCAAAGCAACATAAAACAAAAGAAGGTGCCGTTTACTCAAGCGGTACATGGAGTTGTATCCCGAGTACAGATCGTACTACCGTCCATTCGGAATCGGCTATGAAATTTATGTCCGGGTTTCCATCCGATATACCGCGAGAGTTGACACATCTTTCATCTTATTCCAAGGCCACAACACACAATATTTCGTAATACATGCATATTTATCTACTCAAGGGCCACAACATGCATTTTATCATAATAATCATGCGAACAATACTCAATAAATAATAAAAATAAAACTGAAAACGAGTGTGAAAAATACCCTCAGGTCTAACCTTTTTTGTCGACTTTTTGACTTGCGTTTCACGGAGATCGGAAGGGTTAAGGCTCCTCAACTTTTCTGGTTCACTGGTTTGTGTTTTACCTCGCTGTTTTGCTGCTCAAGCTACTATTTTGACTCCTTTTGCTGCTGTTTTGTTGTCGTTTTGCTTCCGTATTTTGGTCACTGTTTTGGTGTATTCGGGGACTGTTTTGGCGATTTTGGAGGGCTGTTCGAGGACAGTTTTCGTCACTGTTTGGGGTGGTTTCTGGACTATTTTTAGGTGCAGTTTTTTGTGATTATCTTAAGGATTAAAAGTGTAGTCTTTTTGTTACCGTTTTGGACAGTTCAGTGACTGTTTTCACGGTGAGATGAGGACTGTTTTTGTGGAGGGTTTTCTCGGCAGTTTACCCCTGGGTTAATGGAGCTGGTTTGTGCGTACTGTTGAGTTGTGTGGGCTGTAACATAAGTGAGACTAGGGGGCAAGATGGCTTACGGTGGGAACTTTGGCGTGAAGGCAGACTTTGAGCGTGAGGTTGCTGAGTGTTATTTGCGAGTGCAATTGGTTTGTTGAAGCATGAGGGTGAGTGGCTTATGTGTCTAGGCGTGAAGGGTGATGTTGAAAGGAGCTATGTTGGCGTTTGAAGGGATGGACGTGTGGCTAGGCTTGGAGCAACGTGTTTTTTGGTCTTTGTCTGTTTGTGGCTAATGGTGTTTGTTGATGCAGTGGACGTGTAGGGTGACTTATCAAGGGAGGGGCCGAGTGATAGTTGGCTTACTGTGTGTCTTATTTTTTTTTCTTTATGCCGTGTCTTAGAGAGTGTGAATGAGAGAGGTCTTAGGGTTGATTTAGTGTGTGTTTTATAGTTGTCAATTAGGGTTTGCATGGATAAGGATTTGTAATATCTAATTAGTGTCACAAAAGGAAAATATATATTTGATTGGGGGACAAATTTTGGTGAATTAGGAAGGTTGAATATTTGATTGGTTTAGATTAGGAATACAATATATTTAATTTGTTATGATTGATTTTAATTAGGCATGCAATTTGTTAAGTTAGGTATATAATATTTGTGATTTATCTTAATTAGGTATGATTAATTTATTGTTTATTAATTTAGTAAATGGTTTAATTATTTAATTCAATTACATTATTTAATTAATATTAATTTAATTTGGGTGTATTTTAGGGTGATGGGCGTGTGGGCCTAGGTGGTGGTGGTGTGGGCTTTGTCTTGGTGGGTTAGGTTTTGTTGGTTTGGTGAGTGGGTTTGGCCAATGTTAAATGGTTCTGGGTTTTTTAGGCCAAATGTGCTTTAAAACGGAGGTCCAACGAGCGAGCTTGGAGCTAAACATGCAGATAAAATTTTACGAAATGCCGATTCCTTTCCGACAACCGTTTCCCGCAACTCCTCGACTAAAAAGGTAGTGCCTCCAAATGAGACTCATCATAGGGACTCACATGTAAAAATGCAATGCCTACAGTCGCCCCCACTTTGATGGGACTTGTGCAGTGTGTGACTTTGAACAATCCTATCAAAGTTATGCAATGCATTTCTACTTACCTGGCTCGCCAGCTGTTGCTTAACTTACTTGTTATCCTGAGATGCTTTGACCTTTGGGCTTTATTCCCGAACTGCCTTGAGAGAGAGCTTTATTCTCCTGGGCTTTATTCCCGAGCTATTTTGCAAATGGGCTTTATTCCCCTAGGCTTTGTTCCTAAACTGTGTAGAGATATGGCTTTATTCCCCTGGGCCTTATTCCCGAGCTGTGTTAAGATAGAGCTTTATTCCCTTGGGCCTTGTTCCCGAACTGTGTTAAGATAGAGCTTTATTCCTCTGGGCCTTGTAGACAACAGGACCTGGACGACGCTGTTCTCTAGGCTCGAGGCCTAGTTGAGAAGTACGAAATAACATGGAGTCGCCACCCCGGTGTGCCGGGGAGGCCGGGAAAATGAGATTTAAGGCCGCATTCACCCCTCGCAAGAGAAGACCTCAAACCTTTGGGTTCGGAATGGTCTCTTACTTTATGTCATCTTGTGATGTTTGTGATTTGTACAATATTAATCAAAACTACTTAACATACATGTACAATGATAATTCAACCTAATTCACATTCATAAAAATAAATCTTACATTTAAATTTACATGCTTCGAAAATGAGTTTTCATAACATAACAAGTACAAATATAAACATGTGGGCCAGTAACTTGGCCACTATTAATGTAGGACCTCGCATACCTGATTAGACGTATTTGACATCAACCGAATACGCCGCGTCCGTAACAGTAAAGTAACAAAGGGTGCCCTCAGGTCTTACCTTTAAGTCGCTGTCCGGGAGTGCGTTCCGCGGTGCCGGAAGGGGTTATCATTCCACTGTTCTCACTGATGCGATTTTTTCGCTGTTTTGTCCGGGTTCGCCGTTTTTCAATATTTTGTCCGTTTTCAACGGATCGCTGTTGTTTCTGCCGTTTTCACTATTTTCACCCGCGGTTACAGTTTACCGTTTTATCTGTATTCTCACAGTTTCAACTCGCCGTTTTGCCGTTTCACTCGTTATTTCCGCTGTTTTCACGGGTCTGCTGTTTCTACTGTTTTGTCCATTTTCACTCGCGGTTTTTATTCTCTCTCTCGGGAATTATTTTTGGGCCAACGGCTGCTGTTTTGGACTCGGTTTCACGCATGCATGGAGGGTTGTAGGGTCGAGTTTTGGCAGTGTTTAGGGTTCGATTTCAGGGTAGTGAGTGTGTGCATTGAAGTGCAAATGATCAAGGGTTTCACGTACATGTATGCACTGGTTTAAGGCAGTGAGGGATTTATGTATTTCAGGGGCTGGTTTAGCGCACTTCAGGGGCTGATTTGGAGCTGATTCAGAGGCTAAAATGAAGGGGTCTTGGCGTGATGTGGTGCAGTGAGCGTGGTGTGGTGTAGTGAGCGTGAAGTAGGGGTATTGCGGGCGTGCTAGATGGCTTGTTCAAGGTCAGTTTGGCGTGAAGCTGAGGTAAGAACTGTTTGGCATGAAGTGGTGCAGTGAGCTGGTGCGAAGAAGAGCTGGGGCTGTGCATGGGAGGAAGCCGTGAGCAGCTAGGGTTTCGCGGGAGTATGAAGGGCAGTTACGTGAGCTGCCAGTGTGTGCATGAGTGAGTGTTTTGCTTGGTGAGGGTACATGAGCATGAGGGCTGTGAAGTTTAAGGCGTGTGCTGCTGCGTGTTCAGTGGGTACCGTGAATGAGGCTGATGGCTACGTGTGGTGCAGTTGGTCTGTGGATAATGGCGTGGTAAGGCTGGCTACTGAGGGAAATTTGTAGCGTGAATGAGGGCAGTGTGGAGCTTTGTACGTGAGCTTAGAGGATGGTTGGAGCGTGCTTCAGGGGGCTGCGTTGTTGTTCATAGAGGAAGTTAGGGCTACCGAGTGTGTCATTTGTGGTTTGTTCAGTTCATGAGGGTATGTAGGGTTTGAGAATTGAGTGGCGTATGCGTGAGTTGAAGGGCTTACATGTGAGTTGAAGGGCGGCTAAGTGGCTGGGTTGAAGCGTGAAGGTTTAATGGTTACAGGGGCTGCCGAGAGTGATGAAGAAGATAGGGGCTGAGTTGGGTGCAAGTGAAGGCTGATGAAAATGGCGTGGGTTCTCCCTTGTGCCTGAAGTCCTTGCCTCTATCATGGTTTCATGGCAGTGACCTCATCAAGGAGGGCTGAATGATCCAGATCATCGAGATCAGTGGTGTGAAGGCTGTGGGTGTCTTTGAGGGGCTGGTCAGTGGCGATGGAAGATGGAGCTCCAGCTAGAGGGGCGTCTCAGGTTTTTTTTTGTTCGTAGTGTTTGTGAAGGAATCAGAGGCATTATGGCAAATTGATTGGCGTGAAGCATGGGTTGGCAGTGTATGGGCGTGAATCAGGGGGATGCTTTCGGTGTAAAGGGAAGCTTTTGTTGAATTTTGGGTAGAAGGCATGTGAGGTGGGGGATGATTGAGGCAAAAAACCAAAGGAACTTTCGGTGATTGAAGGGATTTGTTGAATTTGGAGGAAAAAGGAGATTTGTTGTTGAATTTTTGTGAAGAAAGGTGGCAAGTGGGGGCTTGATTCACGTGGATGAGGGGAAATTGTTTGGAAGGGCATGTGTGTTGTGCATTACGTGAATGGTGGGTGAGTTGGTTTGACAAAATGCATGATTTGTTGCAATAAAAAATAAAAGAAAGGTGGAAAAGGGGTGCATGTGGCCGAATATAGTGGGGAGGGGAAATTAATTGAATTTTAATTGTTAATTTATGTGTGTGTATGAAATGTGCGAATGGTGTATTTTAATTTGTGATTTAGTTCTTCGTTATTTATGTTAAAATTATCATTTAATTGGTTGGTAATTTTTAATGATTTAATTTAGTCAAATTAATTTATTGGTTGGTAATTTTTAATGATTTAATTTAGTCAAATTAATTTAATTGGTTGGTGAATTTTAATTTTGCATGGAAGTTAAAGGGTCACAAGCAAGGAAAATTAGAGAGAGAATATGTGTGAGAAAGAGCGAGGAAAAGGTTACGAGCGAATGATGATTTTGAAACGAAAAAGGCGACGACGAACCCGAAGCAAAACGAGCGAATAAAATCCATCAAAAAGTCAATTCTTGACTTAGTCCTTCCGACGACCGCTTCCCGCGACTCCCGCGACATAAAAGAGACTGCCTCCGTACAAGGCTCATCATTGGGCTGGTATGCAAAAATGCAATGCCTACAGCCTTGTTCCCTAACTGCTTTGAAAGTGGGCTTTATTCCTCTAGGCTTTTTTTTTCAAACTGTGTTGAGAGATGGCTTTATTCCCCTGGGCCTTGTTCCCTAGCTGTATTGAAGGTGGGCTTTATTCCTCTAGGCTATTTTCCAAACTGTGTTGAGAGATGGCTTTATTCCCCTGGGCTGTATTCCCGAACTGAGAGAGAGCTTTATTCTCCTGGGCTATATTCCCGAACTGTGCTAAGAGAGAGCTTTATTCTCCTGGGCTGTATTCCCGAACTGTACTGAGAGAGAGCTTTATTCTCCTGGGCTGTATTCCTGAACTGTGCTGAGAGAGAGCTTTATTCCTCTGGGCTGTATTCCCGAATTATGTTGACTGTGGGCCTGGTTCCCGAACTGTACTGATTGATGGCTTTATTCCCTGGGCCTTGTTCCCGAACTGTACTGAATGTGGGCTTTATCCCCGAACTGAGCTGACTGTGGGCTTTGTTCCTGAATTGTACTGAATGTGGGCTTTATCCCCGATCTGAGCTGACTGTGGGCTTTTTTCCTGAATTGTACTGAATGTGGGCTTTATCCCCGATCTGAGCTGACTGTGGGCTTTGTTCTTGAATTGCACTGAATGTGGGCTTTATTCCCTAATCTGAGCTGACTGTGGGATTTGTTCCTGAATTGCACTGAATGTGGGCTTTATTCCCTTATCTGAGCTGACTGTGGGCTTTATTCCCGAACTGTGTTGAATGTGGGCTTTATTCCCCTGGGCCTTTTTCCCGAAACTGTTACCGATGTAGTGGTTCTTCGACCTCAAACTGACGTGGGGCTCGCCCCAAAACTGATACTGACGTGGGCCTCGCCCTCAACTGATACTGATGTGGGCCTCGCCCCCCAGAATGATATTAATATGGGCATCGCCCCAAACAGAAACTGATGTGGGCCTCGCCCCCAGACTGATATTGATATTGGCATCGCCCTTAGGCTGATACTGATGTGGGCCTTGCCCCCAGCCTGTTACTGATATGGGTCTCGCCCTAAACTAATACTGAAACTAATGTAGGCCTCGCCCCCAGAGTGCCATACCCAAAACTCAAACTCAAATGGGCCTCAACCTTGGGATTATTACCCGAATCCGATATTGTGCTTTTTACCGTTTCTGATTAGCTTGTTCTTTGCCGCTTTCTTTTTTATTCTTCAAAACCTGTGAACAAAAAACAAAACAAACACAAAAGGATGCAAAATGTGTTACGTGTATACATGCATGAATGTTCCTATCCCGTCGGGTTAGGTCTTCTGCCAATTCTCTTGGTGACTGCCCAGTCTTCTTTTCCTCAGGCAAGCCACTGCTTCAATCTTTCTACGTTGATTGGCTTGGTGAACTAATTCCCTTCCAAGTCTGATATTCTCACTGCCCCCATTTCCCATTTCTGAATGGCTATCTTATCTTTTCTGCTTGCTTATTCCGAGGATTCCCCGTGTTATAAACATCACTGAATTTCATAGTACCAAGGTTGAATGCTTTTCTCAAATATACTCATATTGTAGAAGAGATTCAGCGAAATGAACGTCTTTATTATCATTTAAGAAAATGGTTCGAACATGTAGACTAAATCAATGTCTATATTAAAAATGCAGGATCAAATAAACTATGAGGAATAACTTCATCATTCGCAACATTGCCTTCTTCATTGGCCTATGGTTCTTTACTACTGTTATCCTTTATCTCAATGCAAGAAGCCTGGTGGTTAAGAGGCTTTATGGTTGAGGGTTCATATGTGTGTTGGGTTGTTCTTTTTCTGGATTGGGTATTTTATGGGAGTCAATGAGGTTCTGGACCTCATGCCTAAGGCTGGTACAATTGTCGGTGTCATGGCCTTTTTCTTGATGGAAGTGACAATACTGGATTAGGTTGAGGTATGGTGGCACAGGGTTCGGAAATGGCCTAGGTTCCAAAGGTTTTAGAAGTCCTTGCATTTTCAGCTTTTCAAATACATTTGACAAAGGTCTACCAAGATTGAAGAATCGCATGTTCTTGACGGTAGCGACCTCGCCAGTAGCGGGCTTGGTCTCAGAAGGCCCCCCAAAAGTTCTTCTATTCTGGCCATAAAACTTTCTGTTTTCAGCCTCTTCTTCCTCAATATCCATGACAATTTCCCTCAACTGTCGAAAATCAGAAATCATCGAAGTCATCCTCCTCAGCTTACCATAAATAGAGGGCTTGGTGCCTTTGATGATCATTTTGATTTGGTCTTTCTCTAAGGGCCGAGTCTGCATTTTCAAAAGCTGGCTTCTCCAGCGATCCACATACTCTTTGAAACTTTCCTCTGGCTTCTGCTTAGTGTTCTCCAAATCACGGAGTGACAAGTCAATCTCTAAGTCTGTAACATACTGCTTCAGAAAAGCATCAGCTAGTTCCCTCCAATCTTCCTTAACCTTCTTCTCAAGGCTATGATACCAAACCACAGGTGCCCCCTCGAGTGACATCCCAAACATCTTTTGGACTTGGCGCTGTGATAGGCCTACTGAACTCATGACTGAGACATATTGCTGCAGATGGACTCTCAGGTCTCCATTCCCATTAAACTTGGCCATGTCGGGCATTTTAAACTGAGCTGGAAGCTGTTCTCCGAAGGTCATTGCCTCATAATCTAACAACTTTTCATGTTTACTCGTCATTTTGCGGGTAACTGACTCAACCTGATCCCGAAGCTTCTGAAATTCTGCCTGAGACCCAATCATTTTGCCTGTCGCATACTCTGCCATGTCATCATCAAAAGCGGGGATATCATCCCCCAACCCATTTGGAGGCTCCTCGCGCCTCACATTCTCAGAATTTCCCCCAGCACGGGGCACAGCCATATTTGCCATTGTAGTAGTCAAGGCTTGCAACTGTTCGGTAATCTTGGCGAAACCATTTTCTAACTGATCTATCCGGGATACCTCGTTATCTGATGTACTCATATCTTTTTATCGGTCTTTTAGTGAGTCTTCACTCTTCCCCAACCCAACGGATTTCTATGATGGCTTTTTAGAACACAAGGGGTTAACATGATGCGTGTATGCATGAAATGAATGAGACGCATGTGATACAATGAATATATCAATTTATTAAAATTTTCATACAAATTGGCCTATCATCATTTTAGAAGCTTTTGGGCTAACTGTCATAGGAGTGAACTCGTCTCAGTTTAAATGGCCCAACAAGTTCACATCTCATGGCAAGAAGTCCAACCGTATCCAAATGATAATGTTCCTAAACATAATCACAAAATGGCCCATCAATATTTAGAAGCCTTTGGCCCAATCGTCATAAGATACGTTTTTGTCCCAGTTTAAATGGCCCAACAAGCCCACATCCCATGACAAATGGCCCAAATGGATCCAGACGACGATGTTCCCAAACACAAGCATAAAAGAAAGGTAATGCAAACATAAACTAATAATTTCTATAGAGTGGCCCATCGACATTTCAGAAGCTTTTGGCCCAATTGTCATAAAATACGAACTCGTCCCAGTTTAAATGGCCCAACAAGTTCGCATTTCTGACAAGAAGTCCAACTGCATCCAAATGAGGATGGTCCACAAGCACAAGGAAATAGTTGCTATAGGTCATACAACACCGGTCTACGTGTGGGTTCGCAATGGTGTAGACAAAGGCTCTCACCGGGGAAGGATGGCCCACAACTAGGTCTCCCCACTCAAGGGTTCGAGTGACCAAGTGAGCGCACCCTTTTTTATACACTAAGGTACGTGCCAACGAGCTATGGTGTGTGACTGACTGTCAAATGGACTTCCCGTTATAGATTCCCCAGAGGGGGGGGTGGAGCGACGCTCACTTAAATACCCAAGCCTCTTAGGCTCTTATCGCTTGGTGTCAGGAATAAACAACGAGTCCTTCAAATTAGTCCATCACAATAGGCTACGAGTAGATGGCTATCTAGGCGCCTTCACAGCTTTTCCTTCTAGAAAGGTAGTGAGTGAAGGAAGACACCAAATTCGGGGCCGATTCTCTATCCCCAGTGGAGTCGCCAGACTGTGGGAACACAGGAACTGGGCGACGCATGCTGTCCCGGGCTCGCGGCCCGGTTGGGAGTACGGAGTAGCCCGTGGGGGACTAAACAGGAGAATAATGGAGTCGCCACCCGTTGTGAACCGGGACAAGGATTTAAGGTCGCATTCACCCATCGCAAGGGAAGACTTCAAACCGTTGGGTTCGGAATGGTCCCTTACTTATGCCACTTGTAATAAAATGATTTATGCAATAATCTAACCAAGCCCAAGCAACATATTTCCAAGGATAAGTCATTCCTAAGTTTGCATGCATAGTTACAAAGCTCATATCTAAATTTACATATAACACATTTTCATGTTTACATACAACCTATTTGTATATAATCTATGTCCCAATTGATGCATAAAGATAAATTGACATACAGAAGACATACAGTTTCACAATCGTAGACATAGAGGCGCAAACAAATAGCATTCATACAAGCATGTATATTAAGAAAAGACATTTAAGCGCATAATATAAATAGATCACTAATAGGTAATACAAATGCATAAGATAAAAAGAAACAACTATATGCTAAAATAAACATGTCGTGATGTGGCGCAAAGGAAGATAACTAATAATGACACAAACACACCCATGGGCATTTTTCCAAGTGGTACGTGGAATTGTATCCCGAGTACAGATCATACTACCGTCCATTCGGAATCGGCTATGAAATTTATGTCCGGGTTTCCATCCTATATACCACGAGAAATAATGCCCAAATGCTATCATGTCATGGATACACAAATGATAATAAATCAAGCCAAGACAAGGATAGAAGATGCCATCAATAGATGAAAGACGCGGCAAATATCATGGTAAAGGTAGCTTTTAGGCTTTTCTTCCCCCAAATGGAGAACCTTTTTAGTCCAACACAATAAGCCCATGCGCTTTTCATTACAATGCGTACAAAGATAAAGATAACTATATGGAACTTCACATACCCGATTGAACACATCTTACATTCAACCGAATATACATCGACCGGCGCGGCCAATCATCGTGGTAAAGGATTTTAACCACTCAGAATATGGGACCTTTAATCCAACTTACTAAGCCCATGCGCTCGATCACATAATGCATATGAAAAATAAAGACAATAATATCAAACTTAGTATACCCGATTGAACACATCTTACATTCAACCGAACACATATCAACCGACGTGGCAAAACATCGTGGTAAATGGTTTTAACCCCTCAAAATAGGGGACCTTTAATCCGACTTACTAAGGCTATACGCTCGATTAAATAATGCATATGAAAAATAAAGACAATAATATCAAACTTAGTATGCCCGATTCAACATATCTTACATTCAACCGAACATACATCAACCGGCGCGGCAAAGCATCTTGGCAAATGGTTTTAACCCCTCCAAATAGGGGACCTTTAATCCGACTTACTAAGCCCATGCGCTCGATCGCATCATGCATACAAAGAATAAAGACAATAATATCAAACTTAGTATGCCCGATTGAACACATCTTACATTCAACAAACACACATCAACCGGCGCTGCAAAGCATCGTGGTAAAGGATTTTAACCCCTCAAAATAGGGGACCTTTAATCCGACTTACTAAGCCCATGCGCTCGATCACATAATTACATAAACAAGTAACATTTGGAATTTAAATGACGAATAATAAATAAATCAAAGCAACATAAAACAAAAGAAGGTGCCGTTTACTCAAGCGGTACGTGGAGTTGTATCCCGAGTACAGATCATACTACCGTCCATTCGGAATCGGCTATGAAATTTATGTCCGGGTTTCCATCCGATATACCGCGAGAGTTGACACATCTTTCATCTTATTCCAAGGCCACAACATACAATATTTCGTAATACATGCATATTTATCTACTCAAGGGCCACAACATGCATTTTAACATAAATAAAAATAAAACCGAAAATGAGTGTGAAAAATACCCTCAGGTCTAACCTTTTTGGTCGACATTCGGACTTGCGTTTCACGGAGATAAGAAGGGTTAAAGCTCCTCAACTTTTCTGGTTCACAGGTTTGTATTTTACCTCGCTGTTTCGCTGCTCAAGCTACTGTTTTGACTCCGTTTTGCTGCTGGTTTGTTGTCGTTTTGCTGCCGTATTTTGGTCACTATTTTGGTGTATTCGGGGACTGTTTTGGAGATTTTGGAGGGCTGTTCAGGGGCAGTTTTCATCACTGTTTGGGGCGGTTTCTAGACTGTTTTTAGGTGCAGTTTTTTGTGATTAACTTAAGGATTAAAAGTGCAGTTTTTTTGTTACCGTTTTGGACAGTTCAGGGACTGTATTCACGGTGAGATGGGGACTGTTTTTGTGGAGGGTTTTCTCGGTAGTTTGCAGGGGGGTTAATGGGGCTGGTTTGTGTGTACTGTTGAGTTGTGAGGGCTGTAACGTAAGTGAGACTAAGGGGGGCAAGATGGCTTACTGTGGGAACTTTGGCGTGAAGGCAGACTTTGAGCGTGAGGTTGCTGAGTGTTATTTGCGAGTGCAATTGGTTTGTTGAAGCAGGAGGGTGATTGGCTTATGTGTCTAGGCGTGAAGGGTGAAGTTGAATGGAGCTATGTTGGCGTTTGAAGGGCTGGACGTGTGGCTAGGCTTGGAGCAACGGTTTTTTGGTCTTGGTTTGTTTGTGGCTAATGGTGTTTGTTGATGCAGTGGACATGTAGGGTGACTTATCAAGGGAGAGGCCGAGTGATAGTTGGCTACGTGTGTCTTATTTTTTTTGTTTATGCCGTGTCTTAGAGAGTGTGAATGAGAGAGGTCTTAAGGTTGATTTAGTGTGTGTTTTATAGTTGTCAATTAAGGTTTTCATGGATAGAGATTTGTAATATCTAATTAGTGTCACAAAAGGAAAATATATATTGGATTGGGGGACAAATTTTGGTGAATTAGGAAGGTTGAATATTTGATTGGTTTAGATTAGGAATACAATATATTTAATTTGTTATGATTGATTTTAATTAGGCTTGCAATTTGTTAAGTTAGGTATATAATAATTGTGATTTATCTTAATTAGGTATGATTTAATTTAATGTTTTCTTTAATTTAGTAAATGGTTTAATTATTTAATTCAATTACATTATTTAATTAATATTTAATTTAATTTGGGTGTATTTTAGGGTGATGGGCGTGTGGGCCTAGGTGGTGGTGGTGTGGGCTTTGTCTTGGTGGGTTAGGTGTTGTTGGTTTGGTGAGTGGGTTTGGGCCAAGGTTAAATGGTTCTGGGTTTTTTAGGCCAAAGGTGCTTTAAAACGGAGGTCCAACGAGCGAGCTTGGAGCTAAACATGCAGATAAAATTTTACGAAATACCGATTCCATTCCGACAACCTTTTCCCGCAACTTCCTCGACTAAAAGGTAGTGCCTCCAAATGAGACTCATCATAGGGACTCACATGCAAAAATGCAATGCCTACAATAGTTTTTAAAAGAAATCACGATTAATACTTGTAATTTTTACTATTAACTAAATACTTAAAAATTATATTTTGACCAAAATAAAATTTGGTCATCTCACCATAATACCAAAACCTATACATGAAGCCCAATTTCAGAGAACTTTTGGAGTTCTGTAATGTCCCAAAATTTTCAGAGTAATTATGAAAATCTAGATTCGAGATAAATGTCTCGTGATATTGACAAAGTCGAGAACTTTATATTTTGATATCGAAAATATGTCATGATGATTTAAAGTTGTGTTTCAAAGTTTCGAAATTTCGTAAATTTGGAAGGACTAAATATGCGAAATTTTATTACAAGTAAACTGGATAAAATTTTATTGTTTTAGTTATAAAAATAGCAAACAAAATTCGATTGAGCTGATTTTAGTAGCGTTGGACTCACTTTTCCAAGACGAACAACTTTCATGTTGAGGACTTTTTAAACATTTTAGCAGAAGGGCCTCAAATGTACAGATTTTCAAAATTACCCAATCTAGGGGTCTCTCTACAAAAACATGAGGCTACTTTGTAATTTTCATAAAATTTCCTATGTACACCTCAAGCTCCCGAAAATTAGGAAATAGCACAAAATTCATCAATTTGCTACATTGTAGCACCTACGATGATATAGAGAGAGTGACCAGCCCACCATGATCGTCCAGCCACCAGTAACCTGGTGGTAACCGACAATCAGCCATTCGCCGCCTGTGGTGGCCAGAAAAATGAGGAAAAAGCTGTAGCCTTTCGTATCTCCATCATGGCTTTTCCTTTCGAAACCACGTATTGAATTGAAGCTCATGGAACGTACTACGAGGCTATATTGGAGATTTTATTGATCGGTGTTTGATTTCACGCAAAATGAGGCAAATTCGAGCTGTGAATAGTGACCCACCTTTCCGGCTACTCCGATTCAAATTCCATCGATTATGTTCGTTTGTGTGTGCGTTTGGAGTCTTTCGACACCCTCGAAAGCTCGATAAAACACTCTGATAAAAATTCGCTGATTTGACAAAAATGTAAAATGTACAAATGCTTCCATTAGATTCTTATATTAGTGTATCAATATGTAATGAGCCAATTGAGCATGATTGGATGTGTTGTTGGTTGAATTCGAGTGTATATGAATGAATTAGATCGATCCGATAGGTTATACAAGTTTTCGATAAAATTCGATTTCACGTATGTCTATGCTTTGATGAATTTGATGATAGATATAGTTTAATTATGTTGAATTAAGGTTGAATAAATATTGCTAGATTGTGTGATTTAGAATCTAATTATGGAATTTCTGAGCATTTCAGAGGATTTCTTAAAATTTGGCTAGAAACCGAATTTGATGTTATGAATATATTGTATCTGGTGTATTAAGAGTAAGGAAACTGAAATCGTTGAAAACAAATTTGTTTTATGTGTTTTAGGAAGGACCAAAAGTTTATATGTAATAAACTGAGAAATTTATTATCGACGGTTCTAGCCGTTATCTATTGATTGTTGGGTAGATATGACCAAGATTTGGGATACGTGTGAAGCCTGGTAAGTATTGTGTACAATGAATTCCCATGTATCGCTTATGGTTTCGTTTTGACTTAAATATATGACAAGTATATATACGTTTATTTTTCGCAAAACATAAACTAATTTATCGTTTATAGATTATGAGTTTATTTGAGATGTGTTAACAGATTTGAATTGTCTTATAAGAAGAACTTGATATATGAGTAGAGTTATAAGTTCTGATGTTGATAAGTTGAGAAAGTTTCAATTTCATATATAAAGAAGGTTAAGTTCCCAAGGTCATATGTGACAAGTAAGTTTATGTTTTTTTGTAATTATGCATATGTTTTTTATATGACTTGTAAGGAATATTATCCGAGCTTCTGAAATGAAAGTACATAATAGGTGATTTGTGTGTTTAGTATGAAAATAGGTTTATGTATTTTCGAATATTATAAGTATGAAATCTATGTTTATGAAATTTGAAAGTGTTTGTTCTGTGCATGAGAAAATATGCTATTGTTATGTGTAGAAAAAAAATATGTTTCCAATACTTTCTTTTGGATATCTTAAAATTTTTGAATAGTTTAGATACATTCTTTTAGCATCATTGATGTGAGATTATATTAGGTATATGTATTTGATTTCGTGAATATGAAATATGAACTTCAATTGCGAGCATGTCAATTAAATGAAAGAATATTGACTTGATGAAATTGGATTGATATGATGTGATATATGATGATGTGATATATATGCAAACCTATGTATGTATGTTTACTATTCATTTTGAATTGTAGATAAATGACGATATGTTATGTGTGTATTGATTACTGATATGAATCCATCTGTGTATGTGAATGATTATAGAATTCGTTTTAATATGAATATGAATATGTAAATGATTTGTCCGTTATTGAAATTATGATAACGACTCATGAGTATCTGGATTATGCTTTATGTATCTAATTGGATGGCAATATTATTAGGGTTGGTGCTCGGAGTGCCAATTCGGATCGTATTTATGTCCGATTCATAAATACGAGCAATTCCATTTTCCATAATATTACTTATTTAATAGTAGCAACTCTTGTCTTTTATACATATATTCGATCTAATTATGATTAGATATCTAATTATGATTAGATTGAAACTAAATCTGATTTAGTGATACATGTATATTAGACAAAGACCCTAGGATTTACAACGTAGTGCGCAGTTACAACGTAGTTTGTAATTGACATTGGGAAGCGTCACTATAAGTTGTATATCCTTAAATAAAGTTCATGGTCAAGATTTACTAACACGGGTCGGTTAGTAAAATCTGTTGAGACCAGTACATGTCATATATCGTGACTTGGTCCGATGGTTTATCCCAATGAACCATGAGTCTTGGGAGACTCGTATGGACATGTAGGTGTTTATTTGATAAACACTGAACGACTCACTGAAGATTTCCTAATAGACGGTACACTAACGTCAATAGAAATCTTCTCGAGTTGAGCGAGCATAGTGGTCCTTCGACTTGAGATACCACTATGGATATATGAGTTATCCTCCACACTTTGATGGCAATCACGTCACCAATCTATTTAGATCAGACCTCCGCCTGTTCGTTGGGTGTGGACTGATGCTCATGATACCCTGTGTGTATCAAGATAGGATCTGTCAGTCCCGTGTACAGGGCATATGTATCCTCACTTGTTTACGATCTAGTAAATCATTGGCCGTGGTATAACTTCGGAAGCATGTTCCGAGTGTTATTTAGAGATTGTAAATTGAAAGTCGACTATATTACCAAAAGGATTTGACGTTTTTATCTATATCTCATGTATAATATGGATAGCCTGTGACAGAGGGATTATACGTATGCAATGACCTCGACTTGCATAGTTTAGGGAGATTATCTGTGGTCGTCATAATTCATGAGTGGGTGATTATGGACATGAAATTGAATTTCGTGACGGATAAACCTAAACTTAGAGAGTCCACAATATGAAGTGTACTCTTTGAGCACTTGGGCATCGCGTTATGAATAATACAGATTATTCATAATACTTCATCGGATTAAATGAGTTAATTCGAATCGTTTAATTGGTTAAACGAAAACACATGCTTTAGGGAATTTTGGTCAATCGTAATTATTGTGTATTTGTATTTGATACATAATTTGATTAGATACACATTAATTATTTATCAAATGAGATTTTGACACATGCCATTAATATATGTATTTGTTATTTAATGTAAATAAAAATACATATATCATAATAATTATATTAATTCATTATTTAGATATTTAAATGTTAAATATTTGAATAGTTAAATTATATCCATATTATATAAATGTTATGCAATATGTTTAATTATTATTTGTACATGTGGCATGTTTTAAATTAAGCTTAATGTGTGCAAATTTGATTTGCTAACATAAATTTTACTTTTAATTTAATGAAATTAATTTGCAAAATGACCATATCCAGTTTTGAATTCTGGATACTTTCGTTTAATTGACATTGTCCAGAATGAGGTCTCGTCTGGTTGAGTTAGTTTTCGGACCTTTTGTGCATACACACACATATTGTTAGAATTGGTGCTTGGAGCGCCAATCTGAATAATGTATTGTATATTATATTTTATTATTTATTAATAAAATAACTATATTTTCATTTAAACCTTATAAATGGTAATGTCATTATGCATATTAGATTGATATATAAATATGCTGAGAATGACATCGACCTTAGAATAGTCATGTAGTAATATTGAACACTGGGTGGTCCGACATTGGGATAATATTACTATTATAAACTATTTTTAAAATAGATATTCCTAGTGGTTGGTTTTGGAATACGGTTGAATTCCTATAACCTATAAGACTATCACATGTCGTATATTGGAATTGGAGTTCCAATGGTTTAACCCGATATACCATGAGCTTGAGAATCTCGTATAGACATGTAGGTATTTATTGAAGCGAATATTGAATGACTCACAAGTGATTCCTAATAGTTAACAGTACACACCACCGTCAATAGGAATCTCCTCGAGTCGAGTAACATAAGTGATCATTTGACTATAGGATAACATTGATTTTCTGTGTGATCCTCCACACTTTGATGCCATTTATGTCATAGACCTTTCATGGTCTGACCGATAGATGTTCATTGGGTGTGGACCGATGCACTCTTTAATCAAGTTTGTATCAAGATAGGATCCGTCGGCCCGTATGTGTACCATAAAAGAGTTTAGGTATCCATGAGAAAAATTCACGATTCTTAAGACTTTGGCCTAAGGTGATCACCTATGGTGGATCGCATATATCAGAAATAGTATTTTGATTAGTTGTAAAGAATCGTGGACATGTCAACATGAGATGTGCACCTTAGAAACTTGACAGTGTAATCTATGATTCCTAAGCACAACTCGGATAGCCTACGACGAAGGGATTGTTAAACATATGTGATGACCTCGACTTGTATAGTTTATAAAGGTCGTTCGTGCTCTTCGCGAGTTTAGAGGTGGCCGATAATTTTTTATAATAAATAATATTTGATATTATAATTATCAACTAAAATAATTAAGTGTTATTGGATAACATTAATTATTTAATTTGACCCAGTTTGATTAATTGGATTAATCCATAATCACACAAGGGTTTTGTTGTAATTTCATAAATATCTCTACCATTGGAGGATATTTTTATAATTACAAATATGTAATAATAGGTATATTTGTCTTGATTTAATTGGACTGAATCAAAGTGGTAGACATTTAACTAATTCATTAATTAAACTTTTTCTTGATTTAATTGGATTAAATCAAAGTGATAGACAAAGGTGATTAGTCACACCTAATTATCATATTTGGACAAATTGGATTAACCCCACCTAAAAGTTGATTAAGACTTTTATTAATTAAAAATTACATAAGTTTTACTATAAAATGCAAGCTTGAGCAAGTTTTTAATTAATCTTGAGCTTAAGAAAGTTAAGTTTGTGAAAGCTAAAACAAGCAAGATTTAGAAATATTAGCCTAAGTAAAAGAAGTGTTTAGAGAAACTTTGGAAGTTCTATACGAACATTTCAAGAAGAAGATATCAAGATTGGATCTTGGAATAAAGCTTGCTAGCATTTAGATTAAGATTGGATCTTGGAGTCAAACTTGCTAACTTTGAAAGTTCTCTACACCATTGCAACAAGGAGAAGAAGATTGGATCTTGAAATCAAGCTTGCTAGGTAAGTTTGATCTTCTCCAAAGCTATGTTTTCATTAGTGAGTTGCCATTAGTGAAACATATGGTAATTTATTATGTATTGGATACATAATAACATAGCTTGATGTTGAAATTATGCCAATAAATTATGTATGGATGGTTTGGAAACATAAACACAATATACTTGTGATTGAGTCAAAATATTTATGCTAGACATAAACATAAAATTATAGTTTGGAACTCTATATAAAGGCTTGGAGTTATTACTACCATTCTAGAATCACTTGACCACCTTTGAGTGACCTAGAATTATTCATGAGTCACTTCATTGTGGGATTCTAATTTGGTTTTTGTTTTGGATTCAAAATTTACGCATGTGTATATTTATAATAAAATTTATGTTTTTGTAAAAGTATTTTATATTTTGAAAAATATGATTTTTATTCTATAACATGTATTGATGTTAAAAAATTAATTTTGGGTGTTTGGAAGTGTTTAGGGAAGATTGTAAGTAATTAGGGTTAAAAATCATATTTTCTTTCTCTCTCTGGAAACAATTTTTTTAAATGATTAGCACGCACACTGTAGCGCACAGTGAGTATGCGTACTGTAGCGCGTGCGTCGTACCTGCGCGAGCTGAAACTTGTTTTCTCTTTTTTTTTTTTAATTTTCGGACTACGATTCAGCCCCGATATTTTCCTATACACTCGTAATGGAATATAGTATTCTATTAAATTATTTAAAAATACATCCATGTTTGATATCTATAGGTTAGACCCACTTTCGCTGTGCGGGGCACCGATCTGACTCTATGGGCCCTACATCCGCCCAACAGAATGGTATCAGATCAGGTCTTAACCACATAACACATGTTGCATGTTTGACATTATTTGAATCCATGACTCTATAATTTTAATTTAATTATGCATAAGTCATATTGGATATGCATTGCATGTTTTAAAATAAAAATTTTTATTTTGACCTAAACATGTTAATGACTTTATTGTCATAAATCTCCCGTTAATACGAAGATGAATGAGTTCTTTATACTTATGCCCAATACTGTCATTATTGTGAGGGTATAAGTGCTCAGAACTTAGGTCGATCTGGTAAAACATTAGATGTACATAATGAGTTGACGTAGTCGCCCAAAACTGTCATTATTGTGATGGTGAAGTTACGAAGCTCATTAGTGCACATTGACAAGTATACACTTGGAACACGTCTTAATCAAATAACGTCATTATTATGAGGAAAAGAAACTTTTCAGGACCAACTTATGAGTCACATGAATGTGATTGACCTTGGAGATCTACCTAATGAGTTTATAAAGACGAAGACCGTCATTATTGTGAGGCTGAAGTAAATGTCATAGGATCCACTTCCTGCTATGAAATTTTAATTTTCAAATTTCTATTTTTCCATTAAGGGAGATTACGGAATCACTTAAAGTATTGGGAGGGCACTAATAGATTTAAAATCCATAATCGTATTAGTATTTTTATATTAAAATGAAAATTATTCCCATAATATTTAATTGTTGTCTTGTAGAAGGCTGCAACTCTAGAATGGCAACATGATTATCAAATAATCAAAAGTAAGCCATTGAAACCATTTCAAGCTTACTTTATAAAACAAGCATGCAAGAATCTTTCAAACAAGTTTCCAACCAACAAATTACAAACTAAAAGAGTAGAGAAGAAACTAAGCAACACAATTTGTAGCGTAGTATCATAGAAATAATTTTCTAATTGAAAAAGTTTAAGAAAAACTTACAAAAATCCAAGTTTTTCAAGCTTTTCTTTTGATCTCCAAACTTTTTCTCTCAAAACTCATTTTGTAATATTTGGTGGCTTAACCTAAATGAATGAAAAAGAAACAAAACAATTTATACTCTTCATTTTAACCCTTGGCCGAAATTTAAGTGCATAAAATAAATATCTAGATAATTTTTTTTTTCATTTATTCATTTAATCAACTTGTGTAAATGATCATTATAACATTTAATGATATTCAACAAGTCAAATAAAGCAACTAAAGTCATTTCCAAAAATATCATAACTAAAATATATTTATATTTTTAATTACTTTAATTATTTAACAATTAAATAATTAAATAATTATTTAAATACAAATATATTAAATATATGTATTATATTTACTTTAAATATCCAAATACATATATATTTATGATATATGTCAAATATCACAATTTGACATTTAATTAATGTGTATTTAATAAAATCTATCATTAAATACAAATATACAATAATTAGGAAATGACTATTAGGTCTCTTCGCATGTATTTTCGTTTAACCTTTAAACGACTTATAAATAATCAGTATTATTTATAAAAGTTTCCCTAGTGCTCTACTAGTATATTTCACTAGTGAGACTCTCAAGATTCTGGCATATCCGTAACGAAATCCAATTTCGTGTCCATAATTTACCCACCCATAAATTATGATGACCACAGATAAACTCACTGAATCATACAGGTCGAGGTCATGGCATATGTTTAATTCCTCTGTCACAGGTATCCGGATATATCCCAGAGATATAGATGTAAACGTCAAATCTCTATAGAGAGAATCTCATCGACGTCTCGATTAGCAATCTCTAAAAGAACACTTAGAACTCACTTCTAAAGTGTACCACGGGCCCATGATTTTTATCTGATTGCTAATCATATATGGACTACCTATGCTCTGTACACAGAACTGACGGATCCTATCTCGACACACATAGGACACCCTTGGATCTATCCACACCCAACGAACATACGGAGGTCTGATCTGAATAGATCGGTGACGTGACTACCATCTAAGTGTGGAAGATGTCTCATGTGCCCACAATGGTATCTCAAGTCGAAGAATCACAAATGCTACTCAACCCGAGAAGATTCTTATTGACGTTGGTGTACCATCCATTAAGAATCTTCGGTGAGTCGTTCAGTGTTTATCCGCTACAAACACCTACACGTCTATACGAGTCTCCAAGACTCATGGTTCATTGAGAAACCATTGGAATCATATATTCCAATATACGACATGTACCGGTCTCAACGAGTTTACTTTACCGACCAAGTAGTGTAAACCTTGACCAGGAACAGTATAAGAATGACAACGTCATGATACAACTCAATGTCAGTTGCGACGCTTTTGCAACTGCATAATGACTAATCATTATAAGGTCAATTACATTTTTACCATATAAGAATATATATTATATTATAGAAACTGCTCATTTTATTCATAATAAAACGTTTACAATAGTATTTACAAGGAAATACAACCGGGAATTGGCGCTCTGAGCACCAACCCCAATAGAGAGTTAAATGAATGCTGAACAAAGGGGATATCAAGCATAAAATTAAGAATGGCGAGACATTGGATGTCAAGGCCATAAGAATATTTGTTCTAGATCTCCCAAATAGATGTAAATTATTTTTACATGACTGTTATTATGTACCCTCTCTTATCAGACAGATCATATCATTATCGATATTGGATAATGAGGGATATAAAATAAATATTAAAGATGACGCTTTATGTTTATATGATAAAGACAACTATTTGATATGTGAATGTTCTTTATCTGACGGTCACTATGTTTTGGAAACATATCGAGATATCTTTAATGTAGAGGAAAACACAAGTAAAATATTTGAATTAAATAATACTGAATTATGGCATAAGATTGGGTCACATAGGTATTAGACGTCTATCAAAATTTGTTAAGGATGGTTTGATTGAAGATCTTACCTTAGATCCTTATCTAATTTGTTAGTCATGTATCCAAGGGAAAATAAAAAAGGCCCATTTCTTGGCGTTGGACACCGTGCTGATGATTTATTGGAGCTAATACACAGTGATGTGTGTTGTCCATTAAATCATGCCTCTCATGATGGTTTAACATACTTCGTGACTTTCACAGATGATAAGTCTGGATATGGATATGTTTATTTGGTGTGACATAAATCGGAAACATTTGAAAAATTCAAAATATTCTGAAACGAGGTAGAAAAATAAACCGGGAAATCATACGGATTCGACTACTTATAAAGAGGCGATATTAGATATCGATTTTGGAAAATGACAGGAAGCCATGAAATCCGAAATGGATTCTATGCATGGTAATCAAGTTTGGGACTTAGTTGAAGTTCCTGAAGGAGATAAGCCTATTAGTTGTAAATGGGTTTATAAAAGGAAGCAAAGGCCCAATGGAAATGTGGAAACCTTTAAGGCCCTACTGGTAGCGAAATATTACACTGAACGTCCCAGGATTGACTATGAAGAAACTTTTTCACCAGTAGCCATGCTAAAATCCATTAGGATTTTTTTATCCATTACTGCATATCATGACAATGAGACATGACAAATGGATGTGAAAACCGCTTTCCTAAATAGATATCTCAATGAGGATATCTATATGGAACAACCAGAAGGCTTCGTATCCAATGAGACTTTAAACTGTTTTGTAAACTCCAGAAGACTATATATAAACTTAAACAGGCATCCCGGAGTTGGAATCGTCATTTTGATGAGATAATTAGATTATCTGGATTAATCAAGAATGAGGATGAATCATGTGTTTATAAGAAAGTTAGTGGGAGCATGATAATATTCTTTGTTTTGTATGTAGACGATATCCTCATCATTGAGAATGATATAACAATGATGCAAAGTATGAAACCTACCTTTGCAAGAACTTCTCCATGAAAGACATAGGTGAAGCTTCCTATATAATGGGTATAAGGCTCTACCGGGATAAAGTTAGGAAGCATATAGGGTTGTCACAATCCACATATATAGATAAAATGTTAGAAATGTACGGTTTTAGCAACTATAAGGTAGTAAATGTACCTTTCTGATACGACATACATCTTTCGAAGAAAATGACACCTCAGACTGAGGAAAAAAAGAGTTAGAATGTCTAACTTGCCATATGCTTCTTGTATTGGAAGCATTATATATGTTATGCTATGTACAAGACCTGACATCAGTTTCAACGTTAGTATAACTAGTCGATATCAATCTGATTCGGGTTATAATCATTGGACAACCGTGAAACATATCTTGAAATATTTTAAGAATATTAAGGATAAGTTTCTCATATATTGAGAATATTAGCTATAAGTTAAGGGTTATACAGACTCCGAATTTCAGAGAGATCCATATGATAGAAAGTCTATATCCGGATACATATTTACCCTTAATGGTGGTACAGTTAGTTGGCGATGTTCAAAGCAAGGCTCAATAACTGATTCCACTACTGAGGCGGAATTTATAGCGGCTTCGGAAGCTGCTAAAGAAGTTGTTTGGATTAGAAATTTTATCACAGAATTTGGCATTGTGTCTAGTATTATGGATTCGATCCCACTGTACTATGATAATAGCAGAGCCATTACGCATGCTAAGGAGTTGAGAGCGCATTCCAAGTCTAAACACGTGGAAATGAAATATCGCGTGATTAGAGAGATTATTCAACGAAAAGATCTAGTTGTCTTGAAAGTTCAAGGACAAGACAACATAGCAGACCCACTTACTAAGACCTTACCTCCTTAATTTATTCGATAAACATGCGGAGAAGATAAGACTTCGGTACCATCTAGATTGGCACTGGGCAAGTGAGAGTTTGTTGGAGTTAGTGCTTGGAGTGCAAATCTGAATAATGTATTGTATATTATATTATATTTTTTTATTAATAAAATAACTATATTTTCATTTCAATCTTATTAATGGTAATGCCACTATGCATGTTGGATTGATATATAAATATGCTGAGAATGACATCGACCTTAGAATAGTCATGTAGTAATACTGGACACTGGGTGGTCCGACATTGGGATAATACTATTATTATAAACTGTTGACAATGGTTTTTCATTCCAGGGGTAATTTAGGAAACTTACTCCTTGAAAAAGCCTCCCCAAGCAATGAATTTGTTTTGTTAGATGGAAACCAAAAGAAAACTTGGCAAGCAAAGAAGAAATCCCAAAGGAAAACAAAGGATTAACGTGGTTCAGTGGATAGTGGTTCCAACCTACGTCCACGGGAGCAAAGAAAGGAAACCTTATTACTAGCTCGGGTTAAACCAACCTACTTTCTGTCTCTCTATCACCAAGCTTTTTTGCTCTATTTTACAAGTTGTGAAAATATGAAAAATGCTAATAAACGAGCCCAAAGGAACAAACCAACCCCTGAAACTGAATCCTCGACTCCTTTATATAGGCCTCTGAATCTTCTGTTACACCAATAAATTTACCATTATACCAACCCATGACGTCAACCACGTCTTATTGTCATTATTGCACACAATTACACGTTCCATTTATATAGACTCATGAATCTTTTACTACACCAATAAATTTATTGTTACACCAACCAATGACGTCAACCACGTCTTCTTGTCATTATTGCCCACTGTTACACGCTCTGCCAGCTTACAACTCTGCCATTCTACTACTGTTACATGTTCTACCCACGTGAAAACCTGCAACTCAACCACTCTCACATTGTTCCGTGTGTTAGGAGATAACTGTTGGGGGTTTTGGGCAAAATACCCGGGTTACTCAGCGGAATGCGAGAAAATCAAATTTTCCCATTTCTTTAATTTTTCTTGAGTAATTAAAATAAAATTATTTATTTTAATCACTCAATACTCAAAAATAGAAACTTTAACCTAGAAATCATAATTTCAGTAAATTACCACACAACCCCAAAACTTTTCATTTTAATCATTTTAGTCCTAAGTTGTTCAAAACAAGCTAAAATGATTTCCAATCACAACCAAAATGATTTGTACATAAAATATACATTAAAAACAGAATTCTGAAAAATTTTCCAGATTTTTCAGTAATTACATAAATGCCCCAAAACTTTGCATTTTGATAATTTTAGTCATAATTTATCAAATACATAATTAGGTGATTCCCAATCACTACCAAAATGATTTATACATGGAATACATGTCAAAATACAAATTTCAATTCAAGAAAATAATTTTTCTAAAATTTCATAGAGGTCCCTCAAGTTTCCAAGAATTGCACTTTAGTCCAAATTGGTTCAAAACCAGTCAAGATAAAGTCCAATCAACACCAAAATTAATATGCATCATAAATTAACACAAATATGAAAAGTCCCAAATTTGGAGTGGGTTATGAACCCTAATTTTACAGTTTCCATAAATTGACAAATTAACACCAAATTAATTAAATTCAACACTTTAATTCAATTCTTACAACACCAAACTAGTATCACCATAATGAAACAACTCAAGAACAATTCTAGGTCATTTATGTGTGGCTAAGTAACTCTAGAATGGTAACTCACCATCAAATGGAAAAAAGAATACAAATAAACTAATTTTATGCATTCTCTATACATATACATACTTCCATCTTTCTATCAAGTTCCCAACCATCAAAATACATCCACAAAAGAGTAGAGAGAAATCTAAGCGACACATATTGAAGCCTAGAGTCTTAGAAACAATTTTAATGAAGAAGAAAGTAAGCAAAATTTACTAAATTCCAAGGATTTCCAAGCTTTCTTTGCTTTCCTTATTCTTTTCTCTCAACTCACTTTTGTATTTTGATCTAGGGTTCTTGAATAATGAAACCAAAAATGAAAACAAGGCCTTTTATATTTTCCTCTAATGACCGACATTACTAGGAAAATAATTAGGCATTTTTCAATTTTTCTTATTTAATTAATAAAATTGGAAACATGTAGATATATATATATCATTTATCCATTAAATGAAATCTACAAATTTACCAATTAAAATAAACCATTTGATCAAATCAAAATTGGCCATTTAAACCAATTAAAAAGTGCCATTTATCTTACTTTAATAAAGTAAAAGATATTTATCATTTAATTAATTTAATTATTCAACATTTGAATAATCAAATAATTAAATACAAATATCTTAAATATATGTATTATATTTACATTAAATAATCAAAATACATATATTAATTATAAATGTCAAATATCACAATTTGACATTTAATAAATGGCCGAAAGATCTCAAATGCATGTATTATCGTTTAACCGTTAAACGACTTATAAATAATCAGTATTATTTATAAATATTGTCCTAGTACTATACGAGTATGTTTCATTAGTGAGACTATCTAGATTCAGGCATATCTGTCACGAAATCTAATTTCATGTCCATAATCTACCCACCCGTAAATTATGACGAACACGGATAAACTCGCTGAATCATACAGGTCGAGATCATCGCATACATATAATCCCTCTGTCACATGCATTCAGATTATCCCAGAGATATAGATAAATATGTCAAATCTCTATAGGTATAATCTCGTCGATGATTGTATTAGCAATCTCTTAATAACACTTAGAACTTACTTCTACAGTGTACCACGGGCCCATAGATTTAACAAATTACTAATTGCACATTGAATACCTATGCTCTGTACACAAAACTGACGGATCCTATCTTGATACGCACATGATATCCTGAGGATCAGTCCACACCCAACGAACATGCGGAGGTCTGATCTAAATAGATCGGTGACATGACTGCCATCAAAGTGTGGAGGATACCTCGTACATCCACAGTGGTATCTCAAGTCAAAGGATCACTATGCTCACTCAACCCGAGAAGATTCCTATTGACGTTGGTGTACCATCTATTAGGAAATATTCGACGAGTCGTTCAGTGTTTATCCACTATAAACACCTACACGTCTATACGAGTCTCCCAGACTCATGCTTCATTGGGATAAACCATCAGACCAAGTCTCGATATACGACATGTACTAGTCTCAGCGGATTTTACTAACTGACCCGTGTTAGTAAATCTTGACCAAGAACTTTATTTGATAATATACTTCTAGTAGTGACACTTCCCAATGTCAATTACAAACTACTTTGTTATTGCACACTACATTATATATTATCGGGTCTTTGTCTAATATATACTTATCACTAAATCATATTTAGTTTCAATCTAATCGTAATTAGATCGAATATGTATATAAAAACAAGAAATATTACCATAAATAAGTAATATTACGGAAAAAAGAATTATTCGTATTCATGAATCAGACATGAATACGATCCGGATTGGCACTCCGAGCACCAACCCTAACAATTTCTCTCACTTGCTCTAGTGCCAATCCATGATATCATATACACATCTAAATGTGTATCACATACACGTGGTCCTCAAGAGCTGACCTTTCACTCAAGGGTAGGCAACAACAAGTAAGTTCACTATAACATATTGAGTTTATCTAACAAACCCAAAATGTTTGCTTTAACTTGCATCATTCATATTTTGTATAACCTAAGTTATACATCAATATGACTCAAATGCAATATCAATATTGTGCTATAACTATAGAATTTTCCAAGTATTTAAGGATCAGGTCCAAAATACTATGCAGACAACTGCAAGCACAACAATAATATCAAAACTTCTAATTTATAAGGTCACTTTGAAACTTCATAAGTCAATACTTCATAAGTTACAACTAATTCCCCTAATACAGTAGAATCAATCGTGACACTCCCACTGCATATTTTCTGACTCTATATGACATAAATCATCTAATGTCATAATTAGACTCAAAA